>JAAAKQ030491164.1:23447-41782 GCA_010016005.3 Zanna intricata
AAATAAAATCCCATTTATATTTTATTTACCCTCGTATTTCAATCTAGTGTTTCCTGATATGTAAAACTTGTTTCTTTCTCAATTCTAACTCCACAGCTGTTATTTACTTTCCTCAATCTGCATCTCACCACTACCACACATTCAATTTTTCATGGTTGATTTTCTGCTTCAATTAGAATTTCAGCAGATCTTACAATATCCTGCTCCTATTATATTACATCATCAGCAACAGTAACTAATTTTATTCATACTTAAGGATACTTCTTTTCTTGTTGTCACTTTTTCAGAACCTTTCCCTGGACCAAATAATAAAGGCTAGAGAAAATAGTTTCCCTCATCCCAGTTTCAACTTCAAACTACTCAAATTTCTTTCCTTCTATTATTATTCTACTCATTGTATTTGTGATGCACATTTTAGTGACCATAATAAACTTGGTTGGTATTCCAGCCTTCTCCATTTCTTCCCACAACATCTCTTGGTTAATGCTGTCATAAGTTTTACTGAGGTATTTTAAATATATATAAAATTTAATAGTCATAATTTGACTGACCATTTAGTTTACGTAATTTTTATTTTAGAAGACAGTTGTATTAAAGCAGAATTCAGTCTCACAATATAAAATTATTAAAATATACAATCATTAAAATATCTATTTATACTTTTTCATACAATTAAAATTAACATAAACAATGTCTAGGTTGTAGAGACTGAGTCTGGACATTCTGTTACTTGTGTTCTATTAGAGACATTATGTTCAAAGAGACAAATTACATGTTGATTTATTTGAGACTAATGATTTTCATTGTATAATCAACATGATCACAGGGATTGGCAGTTATCTTTGCTTAATATTGGATTGTATATTTTTAATGAAAATAACTCAATTTCATTGTAATATTCAAAATATTTCATTAAATAATTGAAGAAAACTAGTTGGAAAACACAGTTTAAAAAAATACACATTTCTTCATTCCATAAAGCTCATTCAATCTCTTTAACGTCTGTCCTCATTCTTTTTTTATTTTTATTATGATGCAGATTTCTCATATTTGGATTTATTGGAAATGAGTTTTTTAACATGGATAGTCTTTTTTGGAGGCCAATCCATTATTTAAAAAGAATAATAATACATAACAGTATAAAATAAACCTTCTTTTTAAACAAATAAAATGAAATTTTTTTTTTTTAATTTAAAAAAAATCTACTTTTCAAATTCTTTAATTTGCAACTTTTAAGATTGTAGCAAATTAAGGATTAGTAAATAATATTTTGTAGTTATTTTTAATGTGAAACAAACTAATGAAAGTTGAAATCCACAGAATTAATTATTACTTTTTTGTTTTTTGGACAATTGTTTAACTTTTTTTTATTTTATTAATAACAATGTGGAATGTTCCTAATTAACTTAAAATAGAGTATTTTATTAATTTCATATGTATAAGTTAAAAATTCTAAAGAAATATACAAAATAGAATATATATTCTATTTAATGTTCTAATTGCTAATGTCACAATCATAATTAATTTGTAACCAAATTTTCTAAATTGCAATATATTTTGATTTTTATTTTATAAAAAGCACTGTCCAATTTATAACCTAAATTATCAAAAATATTTAACCAGGAATAATACTGAGATCTGATTTTTCTCGTAATAAGAGATAGAAAGTTCATACAAATATTACGATAATTTTAATTATGTTATAATAAGCCATTGTTATAAGAGTATAAGAACTAGATATGATTAGCCAACCACTAATTAATATTCATACAATGAATATGTTGTGCTTTTTTTTTCCCATAATTTATTTATTTATCTATTATAATTTCATTAGCATTGGTGACTACACAGATTAGAATTTTAGTAATATTATTTAAATGGTAATAATTAATAACTCTAGAATTATTCTGGTGAAATCGATAAAAAAATTAAGAAATAATTATCAGTACAATGTTCAAGTTAAAATAATAATAACATTACACAGTCTGTGTAATTGTGAAGTATACAAAAATTGTCAGAAGAGATCAATGAAAAGTTGAAAATTAATAACATTCTGCAAAATAATAACAGTTGTGCTCTCAGTTTTTAGCCATGAAACATTTCTATTTACTATTTATAAATTTCACTTGAAGGCTCATCACCTAAATTGGGCTTTTCTCTTTTGGATCTTGTATCTCCAGAAATTGGTACTTTTATATGCTTCAAAAATTACCTATTCAACTTAGTCGATTGGATCATAATTTTAGACATCTGTACTGACCTTGTTATTGCCTTACCTTATCAATTGGTATTGGTTAACCTTAATTTATCATATTTTCCATCATTTCAGCAAAATCTTCTAAGTTATCAGTCTTATCTTATTCTGCTAATGCATGAGGAGGATCTGAACTCATTTTATTGACAAATTTAAAATTAATAAGGTAATCTTTGCCCAAAATTTCAATGACAGTGGAATTTAATTTTTTTTTCAGGTTTAAACTTTTTTTTTACAGAACTTTATGTTAAATTTTGTTAAAAATTTAACTTTATGTTAAAAATATTTTAAAACACTGAATTAAATAATTAAACATTAAAAAAATGTTTTGAAGTATACTGTTAAAAACATTTTACTTATAAAATTTTGTTTGATTTTTCATTTTAAAAATTTATAATAGTTGTAAGAAACAAATATTTCTGATCAGCAAATTGGGTTCTTGTTATGACAACTTTTCGTATTTCATATATTTTTGCGTTGTGTGACCCAGTTATGGCCAATGCATTTTCAAATTTTTATGAAATCTTATAGTAGGTTTTCTTGTTTTTAAGCTTAACAATACATCAGTAACAATTTTAATAAATTTTTTGTTTCAAAATGTCTTCCTGTTATATATTTTATAGTTGAAATATATGTGTAGAACATTTTTAATAAAATACTTTCTCAACCTGTTCTTTATAATTTTATTTTACAAATCTATAATTTTGTTTATTAAATTTCTTTTTTTTCTTTCAATTTTCATTAATTAATAATATTATTTTTTTATTTGTGAAAACAACTATTATGTTAAAAATTGAGCAATGTAAGATTGAAATATATTTACACTGAACAATATGTTATAATTCACTGTTTAAATGGTTAATTTTAATAAATAAGTGATATAATTTTACATTGCACTTTTGAGACCTGTAGATAAATCAGATGTTACATTTTTTATTTTGAGTGTGTAGAATTTGATAAGGATTAGGTAGATAGTATTTGTGAAGTATTATTTAATTTGTGATTATAATACAGTTTAAAAATTGAAATATCACACCATTTATTTAAATTATACGATTACTAATACCTAGATCTCAGAATTATTAATTTCAATTTTGCTTAGTGAGTGTTTTGTCAGAAAACAACCTTATTTATTCTGAACTAATTATTCTCTCTGATATCTTTACATTTAGATACTGGAAATTTTTGGAGAAAAAACATATTAAATAAGATAATTATTTGTCAAATTAAAGTTTTGTTATCATCTGCTTACTTTACCTTACAGTCAGGAAAATTGTAATTTAATTTTATTTCTTTGTTATTAAAACAATATTTCAGAAAACTGGAAGCTTTTTATTCAGATATCGGTGTACTCTTTTGCATATTCACGTGTAATATTAAAACCATAACAAACTGAACTTTAACATTTACATCAGCAATAGAATATTATTATTTGAATTTAAGCCATCCTATCCAAGTCTAAGCTTCAAGAAGAAATTGTCGATCTTAGATTACGCCCAAGAGTATGTTAAGGCAGTGCGGCGAGCGAAGAATCACAATAATTTTTCGCGTTTTGTCTAGTTAGATTACGTCGGAAGTGAAATACGCGTTCAATTCTGCACGGTGAAGCGATGTGCTTTAGACCCTGGAGCATTCGTTACAAGTGCCTCGATATCTCCTCAGTGGTGGAAACATAACTGAGGAACCGCGGTCTCCGCGACGAGACGCGTCAGGCTTACGCGTATGACCGTGATCACGTCGCGAGCGATGCAGGGGTCGATCTTCAGCCCCGACTTTGGAACGCTGTCTACGACAACTTGTTGATGCTGGAATTGTCGGAAAAGTCGGGCTTGCTGGATACGCTGAACGACGTTGCGCTACTTGTCGCAAACCGCGAATAAGAGCGCGCCCAACTGAGACTCAGCCGAGCGATGCAGCACCTGGCTGGAGGACGATGGGTTATCTCTAGCCCTTAACAGGGCGGAGATCGGAGTTCTAACGAAGAAGCGTATTGACACTCTCCTCCCTTTACGGGTCGAGGTTGAGGTCGAGACCAAGCCGGCCGCAAAGTACCCTGATATAATGATTGACCGCAAACTCAGCTTTGTTGAGCAGCTACGATGAGCCACTGACAAAGCCGCGAATGCCTAATAACCGCTCTTAGCCGGCTCATGGCAAATGTCGGCGGACCGAAGGCAAGGAGACTGTGGACATCAGCAGGTAGCTGCTGATGTCCACGGTACATTCCGTCCTGTTACAGAGCGGAAGTATGGACCCCAGGCATTACGATTTGAGAGAAGAGGCGGCTCCGCAGGTGTTAACACCGGTGCCTTGCGAGTCACTTCCCCGTAACGGACGGTTTCCAGGCCTGCCGTTCTGGTAGTAACGTATTCGCACGTTCCTCGCGTGGCAAAAGACTCAGGTCTTTTGCCACGTCGAGACCCAGGTCTCGTGGTTACTGACGACGAGGGAGCTGGAAACCACGAGGACAATGGATCGCAACACTTATCCCTCAGGTCAGATGTGGACAGAACATCAGCATGAAGAGATGGAGTACTACGTGACCCAGTTTTTAATTGGTCACAAGTACTTCCACCTTATCCCTATGCTTTAGGAAAAGCCCCATCCCCTCAATGCTTCTACAACTCCAGTTTACAGTATAACGCTGAGCACACCTTTTTCAAGTGTGCTCGGTGGGCAGCAGATCAAAAAACACTAGAGGCAGATTTCAGAGCACTGAGTCCCCACAATGTGGTTGCAATGGTACACTGCAGCTGGTAAAGTGTGGCCCGATTCATTGGGGGACACATGGAAAACCACTTAAACGGTAAAAAAAAAGAAGAAAACCATAGTTGGTTCAGAAGTTTACAAAAAATGTATCTTAATTGCCTGGATAAAATGCTACAGAAATGCATGTATCATGTAATTGAAGATTGTAATAATACTTTTAAAAAATGAACCTCAGTAATAAAGTTCATAAAATAATTTTCACAACTTTTAAAAATTAAATACCCAAAGGGCACTAGAAAAATTTTGCAATACAACTTTATTTTGTATAATTTTTCAAAGCAATTTCCACCATACATTATATATTTCTCCAACCTTGGAAATCAGTCTTTAAAAAAACTCTGCCATGTTTTATCAAAGATCTCAGCAAACTCATCATCCCCCAAGCTTGTAGCGAGTCATTGATTGTAAAATGACTCTTTTTCAGTCTCTTCTTTACCTGGTGAAACAGTGCGAAGTAACATGGACTGAGATCAGGACTATTGGGAGGGTATTCTAACAGTTTTATTCTAGTGCTGGTCAAATATTTAGAGAAAACTTTGGAGTGGAGGCTGGAGTATTATCGTAGTGACGAAAACTTGTGACCATCATTGAGATCGGGCACAGCTTCATGAGAGCTTCAACGACTTTAAGTAGGCATTCCCTAGTAAACCATTTCTCTGCAATTGTCTTCTGAGTTTTCAACATAACTGGCTCTAAAACTCCTTCACTAATACACAGCCACTATTCTCTTCTTCACTGATTTGGATTTTTTATCAATTACAGGGTCTCTTCACTTCTGACATCCACATTTTGTTCTGAGCCTTGATAAAGATATTATAATAATACAAGTTTCATCACGCTGTCACTGTTCATATAGGAACACACATGCTATGTGATCGTTAGTGTCATCTAACTTTATGTGACACCCAAAATATACAAAGCTTAAAAGCCTGAAAGTGATCTTGCAGAATAGCATAAACTGTTGATGCATTAATGCCCAAGAGCATCTCTTAGGCATTAATTATTATTTGGAGGTAGGTCACATACCAGTTTTAAACATTTTTCCTACTGTAGCAATGTTTCCTTTGGTCACAAAAATAGTCGAACTAACCTTGGAGGGTCTTCAAGGCCAAAATTTCTTCCTTTAAACTCTTAGTACCAGCTAAATATTTTTGTATAATGAAGACAATCCTCTCCAACTAATGGAGTTATCTCCTCTAAACTCTAAACTTAATCCGTGTGCAAATTTTAACACAAAATTGTCTGGTATTCAGTTTTCAACCATGATGACACATTACTACTGTTTTAACTAACACAGCTAAAATTCAAATGACACTGACTAGAGCAGCTACAGTTCAGATTGGATGTATCTAAACCATGTACTAACTTGCAACCATCTGTGATAATATGTTTAATTATGTTGCAGAACTTTCCTAGTGTCCTTTGTACATTAAAAAAAAATGAATTTCTAAATTATTTTGTCATTTTGTGGCTCCAAGATAGAGCAACAATAGACAAACTGTTGTGAAGGAGACTATGATGACCTCTCTTGTTAACAAAATGAAATATTTTATACTGATTAGAGGGGAAGAATAATGTTGAATAATTAAATATGTTGATAAATTAAATAAGAAATAAATATAATGAATAATTGTTAAACTCTCAACATGTGAATGCAGCCATTGATATGTTCTGACTAGTGTTACAGTTAAGCCTTCAACTGATATGGTTATATGAACCAGATAATGAATTATAATAAAAAAGCTGCATGTTTTTATTATATGGGATGTTTAAATGTATTACGATCTTTCTATTTATTCTGTTGATAATTTTCACTTTAGTCTGAAATGCCCTCGTATGTTTTGTATATGGAGCAGTCAGGAAAACTGAGTGATTTTCTGTTTAAATTTTCCTCAGTGTAAAGATAGCAAATTACAGAACAAAAAAAAGAAAATTCAAAGCACTTTTGAAATTATTTTCACTACTTTAGAATTGTATTATTTTTGTTTTACTTTAGTTTCCTTATTTTAATTTCAACAGATTCTTTAACATCCAGTATTGAAAACTAATGTTTCAAGATAGAGAAAACATCTCCTTCGTGTTTTTAGTCATTTATTTATTTAAGACTTAAAAATATATTTAGCATATGTTGTAATTAAATTGTTAATACTTTCATCAACCTAGAATTTGGCCTGGTATTTTTTTAAAAATAATTACAGCTAGAAGGTTTTTAGTTTTTTTTTTAACCTCTGGGACCACCATTAGATATTTATATCAGAGGATGGATATGAATGATTTGTAGTGTGTGTGAAAATGCCATTCCTGACTGGGATTCGAACCTGGGCTCTCCAGGTGAAAAGCTAATTTGATTTATCTATGTTTCATCACTGGGATCACAAAACATTATTTAATAATGTTCTTTAATCTTTAATACCTTCGGTGTTTTTTCACAGTAATAAAATCTTATATCATTTATTGCTGAAGATTCTGAAGTTAAAGAAAATAATATTTATGATATTGTCAAAAAGTGGTATCTTCATTTACTACATTTTTTATTGATCTTTTTACACATTTGTAAGTTGGGTTGCATGCTGTTGTAAAAAAAATACAGCTTCAGTATCAACTCAAATGTGCAAAGACAAAAACATACATTAATAGTAAACTAAAAGTAAATAGTATTTATCTAATTAAGTAGATCTCCAAGATTCTTGCTTGAAGAAGTGGAATTTATAAAAAAAACGCATTAAAATTTCGTTGTTTAAAGATAGAAACCAAATTGAATGAAATGCTTTATTATAAATGGTTTAATTTGTTTCTGCTGTAATTTAATAGCATAACCATTTAATTCTTCTTTTTCAGTTCTTTAAATCTTCTTTCTGAATTTGTGCTGAATTAAGTCTCAGGTATTTAAATTAAGTGCCAAGTTAGAAGGTTAGTTATTTTTAAGTTTTGCTTAATTTTAAAAATTGGCATCTATCAAGACACATATCATTATTTTACATAATCCAATAATAAGCAATGACGATGACATAAACCTTGATAAATATGTCTTCTAATTGTCCCCATAAACAATGTTTATTTTAATTTAAAATATCTTCCTAAGGAAAAATTTACATGATCACTGGAGAAACTTCCTCTACAAAAAAGTCATGAAAATTCAGTCCAATTGATAAGAATAAGGCTTGAACATAAGAACATACATAAAAGAAGATCATATACGTAGAGGTTGAATTGAGAATCTCATTTTAATAAATTCAGATAGTCAAGGCAGTTTTAAAATTTTTTAAAATGGAAATATTTGCTTGATTTGGAGAATATTTTCTTAATTGTAGAGTTAATAAAAATATTAGAAGCAAAACATTAGGATTTATTTTATACGTTAATAGCTAACATGTTAAATTTACTTAGATTTTTTAATAAGATTTATAATAGGATTAATTGTTACTTAAACTCACGTAATTTTTCTAAAAAAATAAGTACAATTTTTGTAGATTATCTAGACTAGTTATATTAACAGCAGAGATAAGGTGTGATTAAAAAAGTAATAATTTGATCATTTAATAGCATCATTAAACAATCTCTAGTAAAAAAAAATATATAAAAAGAAACTTATATTTCATACCTCTTGATAACAATTCTGTTTTATCAAGAAATTTAGAGAACACTAATATTGTCCTTAATGTAAGAAGTTCACTGAATTTTCTGTACATGTTACATAATGTACAAAAATATCAAAAATATTTTTTATAACAATACTGTACGTAATAAATACTAAATACACTCAAAACTAATTTTACCTACATATTTTTTTTTGTCTACATACACATATAATGAACACATGAAATTTTTGTTTGTGTTTTTTATTAAAAAAAAAAAAAAAAAAAAAAAAAAAAAGTATGTAGTTATCTCTTTAATCAAGGCTAACTATTCTCTTTCTCTTATCATCTCCCTTTTTCTCTCTTGCTCTGTATTTATCTTTTCCCTCTCTCCCACCTTTAATGTCCACTCACTAATTAAATCATTTCACGTGTTTTATAAAATATTTTCTGAAATGTTTTCCATTATACTGTTTTCTTGAAAAATTTATTTATATTTATTCTAAATAATTATTATTTTGCACACTTATTGATTAATATATATTTATTCTAAAAATTCTTATTATTTTTTTTTTTTTGCAGAGTTGATGGATTAATGAAAATTTTATAATATTTAAGAATGGTTGATTAATTTTCATTTCAAATGCTGAAAAGTAAAAGCCCTATTAAACATCATAAAATAGGATTCATTTATTACAATTTTGTATCATGAGATAATGAATGAAAGTGGACAAATCTGTTAAAAAAATTGGATGACTGGTACACAATAATTTATTATACAGTTATCTTTGCTTATCAAAGAATATTAACAGGTTTCTTAATGCATTCAGTCTGACATATCTTAAAATAAGAACCCTTCAAAACATAATCTTTTTATACTTACATAAAACACATTAATAAATTTTTAAAAAATTAAGGTAATTCTCTAATATAAATATATGTGTATTCAATTAAAACTATATTATTATAATATTATTCACAACATCACTATAGTTTATTAACCTATGGAAATAAATTGATTGAATGTTTCTTTGGTGCCTAGATTGTGCAATATATCTTAATCTCGGCTCAGATAAAAGCTGGCAATTGCTTTGGGAGAAATTATTACGTAACGTGAATCATTTACAGATTTAAAATAACATACTACATGTAACGTAATACAGTAGAAATCTCATTTGTGGTGTCAGTAATGTACTGTGTGCTATTGTGAGTAGGCAAGTACTGTTTCAAAGTAGTTTCTCGTAACTTATTTTACCCTCAGGTAAATATACATATTTTTTTATAATTCTACATTTTCCAAATTGATAATATTTAAAGAATATTTTAAATTCATAATTAAAGAGTTTATACAAATGTATAATAATTAAAGTTAAGGTAATAATTATATTTCTTGCACTGAATTGTATTGAAAGTAAACTGCCATTTTATTTATTTATTTCATTACACAATTAATTAATTCATTAGTTTTTCTGTCAGTTAAAAAAAATAGTTATAGTAATTTATTTTCTTTACTTTCTAATTATTCTGTTTAATAAAATCCCAAAGACTGTTATACCTATCAAATTCAATCACTAGTCGCTTAAAAAAGCCCAGGGTATATTAGAAAGGCAAATTCAATGTAAGTGTAAGTTGGTAGTGACAACTTTCGTACTTAGTAAAATACAATCAACCAAACTGTTTGCCATACCCAGTTAAAAATTTATTTAAGGGAATTTTCTCATTGTATAAAATGATTTTTAGTAAATTTTATTTATATAATTATCTAAGTACAAATTATTTAGTTAAATACATAATTAACAGATGCTGATGTAGAACACCAAAATAATGTATTTCTAGGAAACTAATCAGTTACAATTATTTTAGTTAATCTGACTCACATTATGTAATAGAACAACAAAAAAAAAATATATATATGTGTGTGTGTGTATATATATATATATATTATAAATATACTACAACGAAAAACATAGATTTAAAACATAAATATTGGTTTATTTATATTTAAATAATTAAATACGTTAAATTATCTCTAAATTTCATACATAATGAGCATGTTTTTTTAATTAATAAAAAATTATGTTCTGCAAAATAAAATCATTGATAACTTATTGATAGGAAAAGAATATTTACATAATTATTTTTTTATACACATCACGTAAAAAATGTTTTAAAGTACATTTTTTAATTCTTCATCAATAGTGTTAATTTTTTTTCAGTTTGTGCCAAGTTATGTAGTAGTAGGGTCAAGAGGAAAAGAAATTTAATTAAAACTGTACAATTACAAACAGTACACTTGCTTATAAATTCAGTAGTTGATGTAAAAATTGCATACTAAACTCCTTTCAGAGCTGTTTACTGCTACCATGATTTGGATGTAAAATATTGTTTAGTTCACAGTAATAAGGAAAAGAAAGTTAGGCCTCCTAAAATCTATTTGTTGTTTAAACTTAAGTTGTATTTCCTGTTATGGGTCATAACACTACCCACAGAATAAATTTCTCTTATCATATTACTCAGCACACCAAAAAACGTACTGAAAATATTTTGATATCTTGACAAATATTTCTCCATTTTTAAGGAAACAAATTCATTTTTTTTAGCAAGTAAAAATTTCTTCCTTGGCAATGATAATATCTTAAATTCTTTTCTTCAAATTCTGCTTCATTAAAGATGATTTGAAATTTATGTAAATTGTAAAATACATGAATAATAATTTTTGTAAACATATTAAGTTAATTTATTATCTTCAATTAATATTTTATTACTATAATTACAACTATCAAGAAATTATTTTGATGACTAACTACTTAATAGTAGATAATGCTTTCATTAAAGTAACTTAGTTGCATTAATAAAACATTTTTTTTTTTTTAATTAAATAAAAGAAAACAGTTTTGTATTTTTTTGACTAGTACGTAAAATATCATGAACTACTTTAGAAGAGTAACTGGTTTTGTTTCTAATCAAACTTTGCATAAATATCAGTTATTCATATCGAATGATTTATTTCATAATCTGGATTTTTATCTCTGTCCATATATTTAATTGATTTTTTTTTTTTATATTTCTTTTATTAATTTCTTTCATTCACATTAAATTCATTATTATTAATTACTCATTCTTCATATCTGCTACATATATTTATACTTTATTGATTGGTTAGCTACATTTGAAAATAAATTCTACCCTTGGCCCATGACAAGTAAGAAATAATGATGAAAAAAAGATTTTTTTTTTTTAATTTTGGTGTGAAGGAACAGTTTCTCAATTTGATCCCATTATCATATGTATTCACCGATCTTGATGATTCTTCTTTATTTTGTAAGATATCAAACACAATGCCCCTGTAGTATATAAATACTGTGTTCTGACTACACAGTATTCATTAGGTTATGCATTTAATTCTGTAATGGCTTTTCTGTTTTTATTATATTTTACATGAAATGATATAGCTAATTTATAAACAAGTAATTTCACAGTATCAAGCAATTTTATTAAAATAATGTAAAATAACTGTAATTTTATTAAAATTATGTTTAATAAGGTTACCCCCAGGAATAAGGATAAGTATAAAGTCAGGACCTCCAGGAAAAGTTTTGGATTGTTACTATAGGATGACTTTTCTTTCAGTGAAATTATTATTAACAGTGTTATTAATAGCATATATGCTATTAAACAATCCCTTAATATGTGATCAAATGTTGATTTATGTTATATTTGTTCATTTAAATGTTGTTTTTACCAAATTTGGTGACTATCAATTTAACTTTTGTTTCTATATGTTTGCATGTTACATTTGCATATTATCTACTACAAAATAAAAACTGAGTTATTGACAGAAAATACATAACAGTAACACATATCACTCAACAGTCCTATAAACTTTCCAATATTTTCAATAAAGAAGATATTATACATAGCTTTCAAAACTATATACAAAATGCAGAAAATTGCAGAACAAACCAACAAAACATACATTAATAAATACAGCATCTCACAAGTATTCAAGTTAAGATGCAATGACTGTAACTAATATAACACTGAATTGATTGAATACACAATTACTAACAAAAACAAAACACGTAACCTACAATGATTACATAAAGTCAAAGGCATGAACCCTATAAATTTTACATGTAGAACATAAAAAAAAAATACACAGTAGTACTCTTGAACAATATGAAATTTAATTCTATAACTTAATTTGACAAACACACTTAATTGATTTATACAGTTCAAGTACAGACTCAGGTCTCCTAATCACTGCAAAAGGCACATTGAACAATAATGCCTTTGTTACCGTCATGAAAGCAATTACCAAGTTAATTAATTTTGAAATGGTCTTCCAAAGGCATAATTTCCACATAATCTTTAAGGTCAATTACTAGCAACTTTTAAGAAATATTTTCTAAGTATATTTCACTACATTTATCAATGAAAATTTTATTTTTATTAAACAAAAGAAAGAATATACATATTCAGATCTTGCTCTGAGTACAAATGGATGGGTACAATATTCAAAAGCCCTTGTCTGTGTTATTAAAACTCTTCATAACATCCTTCATTCTCACTTCCCATCTTGTTCTTGAGAATTCTCGTGAGTTTCATGTTTCTATCTTCATCTTTCCAGATATTGTTTATAATTTTTTCCAGATAATTCTCTTAATATGCCCATAGCATCCATTCTAATTTTCAGGTTTCTGCACAATTTATTTACCTTTTCTTCAATTGTCTCTTTTTTCTAAGTTTCATATCACTGTGTTCTTTAACATTCTCTTACCTCAAATTATGTTTTCCAAAATGATATTTCCCTTTAGAGCTCCAAGAAAATAAATTTTTCTCACTGGTAGTCTCCTCCAGCTAATTTTTAATAACTTATATTTTCTACGCCAAAAGTTATCATGCATATAAGCATAGCTAATACATTGGCTAATTTACATGAGCACAATACATAGGCACTAGCTAATATATTGTTATTTCAGCTTCTCTTAATACTCTTTTGCCTCACACAAGTGTTTTAAAAGTCGGACAGAAATTATTACTTTCTATAAATGTTGAATACACAAATATAAGGAACTAAAGGAATAGTACTTTTATAAGATCTTTTCTAAAACATACATTTTTTAAAAACTCTTTCAAAATATGTTTTAATTTTCTTCCAGAAAGTCTTAGAATTATATTACAGTTGCTTTCTTAATGGTGTTGCAGATTTATTGTTGTTAATAGCAATTGTTTTAAATGATTCGCAAACTGATTTAGTATATGGTCAAATAGTAAATTTGATGAGTGGATCATCATGCTATTTTTCAATTCTTGTTCTTGTTCTTATTCTTGTATGCTATATTTCCAACTTTAATGTTCTTAAATTTCACACAGTTCAAAGGTGCTGGGTTTATAATGTAGGGCTCTTGGTAAAATATTCATGTTGTGGCTAATATCTTTGGATTTATATTCTGTATGTGTAAGGTGATTTGCAAATATTAAATGTGTTGGTGTACATGTTCTTTACATCTGTTGTTGCATTCTGTCTGCCCAGTTTAATAGTTAATGCAGCAAACTATTGTTTGCTTTGAGGAAAAAATTGAACAGCCTTTTGCATACATATTTTTACCTATACGAAAAAATGGTGATATCTTTTTTTTTCAATGTTAGAATATTTGTATAAGTGTTCCTTGGCTGATATATTTTTTATCACTAGGCACTAGCTCTGTTTATGAATCTGTTCTGTAATTTAGGTATCATTTTATCAGTAAATGTGGTGTATGTGCCAGATGTACAAAGTTCTTCAATATAGTTAAAAAAAAAGAAAAAAAAAGATATGCCCTATATAAATGAAAAGATGCAAGTATATGCTACTGAAACTGACATTGGTATGTATTTATAGGTATTGTGTGTTTGTAGGTTTATAGGTAGTGGATGATGGGTTTTCTAGAAGTTATAGGACATAAAATCACAGAAATATACTTAAGGCACATATTATTTCCTTAATTTTGCCTCCTTTTATATCATTACAGACTTGACAGACATATCTGTCGCAGCTAATTTAGCCATTTAGTTATATATGTATATTGATTAATAAATAATTATACAATTAAATATACTTTAGACTATTGTACTTTTAAACAGTAAAAAACCTTTTTCTAGTGGGAATAAACAACTATTATTAAAGTTAACATTCCCCTTTCTTAAACAATTCTCTGTTACATGACTTCATAGAAACCTTTTCACTTCAAAGATTTTAGTTAACTGAGTAATTTGGTGGGCCTAATAGGTTCAACAAACAAACAAAAAATTCAATTTATTTAATAGCTGTATGTGCCAAATAATTTATAAAATAAGTAAATAATGTTACATTTACTATGTCAGTTCTTTTCTTTATAGTTATCTGATTTGATGATTTTCCCCTTACTGTTACATGCTTCTCTTTCAACCTAAACATAAATAATATATTCTTGATCACATCAGTTCTCTTCTTTTTTTTCTTTTCTCTTCTCACCTGTTCATCTTTTAGCCTCTTCATCATCTTTCAGAGTTTAAGTTATTTTAAAATATCTTCATTTTGTGCTTAATCAACCCAACTAATTTTCAACACATTTTGAAACAGCATATTTCAAATAATTTCAAACAATTTCATGCGTGTAATTTAATTGTTTCATTTTGAAAATAAAACATTTTTTTCTCAGCATTAATAAATTTTCTTCTAAACAGAATAATAATTTTTCACTTACCAGATCAAATTTTAATCCATTATGGGTTTTATCCACACCCGTTTATTCAGTATACAGTTACTTTATACTTCAAATATTACAAAAATTAAATGTTGATTACCAGCAACAGTTACTACTTTTATTTTCGTTATCTCTTTTTTTACCATCAATAACTTGAAAAGAGTGGCTATATTCATTCCACTATGGTTTTTATTTCTACTTTTATCTATTTCTTTGAAACACTTTAATAGATACATAAAATTGAATGGAACTTTTTTCAAACAATTAATCCTTTCTTGGAGGAGGTTTTTAGTTGTTGGAACAAACTGAAAATTATTTACAATAATTAATTTATATAGCAGTTACATTTTATTGTAAAGGTATATGTCATGGTTCTTCCATATTCAAGCCAAGCACTATTAAGATCATTTCCCCCAGATGTACATAATTTTTGTATTTTTCACATGCATAGTCTGAGTGAAAGAAATGGGATCACAACTCAAATTTCTTAGTACTTTGAATTTTTTTTTTGATATTCATGTATCACTAAAATTTGCACTGATAAAATTACATGATGATTTAATAATTTTAATATAGTTAATTGTACTTTTTCTTTTTCAATACAGACTTCATTACATTATACAATTTATAAAATAAATTACAATTCTTTTATTTATTAAACAAATTTGCATTGAGAGCAGGTTTTGTAGCTGTTTTTGCAATACAAGTAAAACCTGTAAATACTGAATCTACCAAAACATAGTTTTACTGATATGTATGAGGAATACGATTAAATCCTTGAAAAGATTAAAAAAAACAAACTATTCACTATCTAAAAACATAGAAATTTGTCTCCAGATCATCATTTTAGATATTACACAGTTCTTTTGTAGGTGATAACTAAGTTGATGAAACATATACCTGTGTAAATTTCAAACTTTATTTATACTTAGCAAAAAGAGTATATTCAACCATAAATGTTAATGTACATATTTTATTTATACCATTAAATTAAACAAGTTCAAACAGTATAAATTCAGATACACTAAATTTGACAAAAACAATCTAGAAATTGAGGTACCACATAACCACAGGTCACTACTCTGCAGAAAAGAGCAATAAAATTTATATTACAACACATAAATAACATATTTAACCATTTTTTACCTGGCATACTGCCATTAAAGCTCAATTTAAATAAGGTTTTTCAATAAAATACGATTTCGAGTTAGTTGCACAGGAATGGATAGTTGTTCTTTTTCAATCAGAATAATCTGTTGAAAAATGGTTTATTCTATATGTTCCCATTTTGCCCCCCTATGTTGCTATTTTACCATTATTATTACTATCCCATTTTCACAATCTTGTCCTCCAATTTTTTTTTATCTAGCCTATTCTTGCTACTCTACTGTACTGCTTGCTTTCACATTATCATATCTCCTTAGTTATTTCTTTGTTTAACCTCTGGAACCACCATTAAGTTATATCTTCAGAGGATGAGATGAGTGAATTGTAGCGTGTGTGAAAAATGCCATGGCTGACCGGGATTCGAACCCAGGACCTCTGGATGAAAGGCCGAGACGCTACTACTCACGCCACGGGATCTCCTTAGTCTGGATTTATTTAGTAGATATTTTTGTTTGTTTCTTAACTTATCATGTCACTGCTTTTTCTGTCACTTATTTTCTCCTGCACCATTGTTCTCAAAACTTATCCCATTCTATGAATTTTTCTTTTATCTTTTTGGAGACTGTATATGTTTTTTTACACTTTAGTTGTTATTGATTTAAATTAGTTGCTGTAGAGTACTATCATTAATTTTTCTGGTTTTAGGTTATTCTCCTACAAAATTTTTCAAACCAATTGGGGAAAGTGAGCATAATAAAATAGAGTTGCATTGTAAAATAGTGTAATACCAGTCTTTCACTTCTGTTGCATATATACAAGCCTGATATCTAATAAATAATGGCACCCTTCTGTTTCTGCAATAAGTAATTTCAATTGCATCCTTGATAACTTCTCTAAAATATTCAGTTTAATATACATTTTATTTGGCAAATGTTTAGGGTATTACATTACATCATATATTATATTTGGAAAATTTTAAGGATATTACATCTTAGAAAACTTATCTGTTTTATCATATTCTAATCATCTTCAGTTATCCATGCAAAAAATAGTCTAATAAGTTTTAACACGTTTCTGTTCATTGTATTTTGGTACGATTTTCTATTTTTCAAATAATTATAATAAATGCATATTAATTGATATCATTACACAAATAAAATTTGTCCTATTACTTCATACTTACGTTCTATACCTGTAGAAAATGGTTATGTGGGGATTGTGATTGAATGATTTATACTTATGTTCTGTACTCATAGAAAATGGTTATATGGGGATCCTGTATTGAATAATTTTCCTGACAACTTGCAAGATGAATGCCATAAACAACAGCAACACTTACAAAGGAGCTGCAGACTAACTCTAAAAATTGTCCAGTAGTACATTTTAATATATCTGTCAAATGACTGCTGCCTTGGTGCAGTACCTCGGTTAGGTTTAATTATTCATGTAGCTGATTAAGTGCTGGTCCAGTTATTGAAATACAAAGCCTTGAATTAATTATGAATAAAAGTTGTATTTTTTATAGATTTTATAATTCACAAATATATCAATTATGAATGATGCATTATAATAAGAAAATGTGGGTCTTCAACGATGTAATGAGACAAGACTGGCTGATTCTAATGTGGAGCTGGCTTATATAGCATAGATTAAGTTGAATGAACTGTCAGGAACTGCGTTTATCATACAGAGCCAAGTGTATTGTACGGAGCCTACCAGGTTGGTTTAGTGGTTAATGTGACATCGCAAATCAGCTGACTTTGAAGTCAAGAGTTCAAAGGTTCCAATCCTAGTAAAGGTAGTTACTTTTACACGATATGAGTACTAGATTATGGATACCGGTGTTATTTGGTGGTTGGGGTTTAATTAACCACACTTCTCAGGAGTAGTCGACTTGAGATA
>JAAAKQ030491176.1:2876-21376 GCA_010016005.3 Zanna intricata
GATAGTGGTGTTGCACCATGTAACAATGATAACTTTAAACCTTTAAGTGCCAAAACAAATGGTTAGTACTCATCAAGTTCTTGATACTGGTCATTTATTAATGCTTTTAATATTTAAACTTAAAACTTGAACCATGTTTTATAGGAGTGAATTCAAGAAAAAAAGATTTAATAAATCAAAGCACATACAGGATGACGCACAAAATGATCCATTATTTGTTTTGGCAATAATTATTTAGGTTAGTAATTATTAATGTGTTTTATGTTGGTAGAAGTGACGAACAGTTCAAGACTTAGTTTCTTTTCTTTCCAAGTGTGCTGTTTGTGTATCATTCCAAGGTAACTGACAAAGGAAGACTGACTGTTAAACAGTGCATAAAGACTGTTGTTTTTAATGAAAGAAGAAGTGTCATGCTTGCCCAAAGACAGTTTCATGCGCATTTTCATACTTTGGGGTCGCTGTTGTGTAGAATAATGTGTTGAATTTATGAAAAATTTAATAATGATAATTCAGTATTTGAGCGTTAGCGCAAATGGCTTGCCAATGTTTGTTCTCCACAGAATGTCAAAGTTGTTAAAGCAATTTTTTGCTGAGGAGCCTGGGCAAATCAACAAGAAAAGTAGCAGCACAACTTGGGATTTCTAGGCAATTTGTGCAGCAAATTTTAAAAATCGATTTGCATTTGTATCTCTACAAAATAAAAGTGTTGCCTAAATTAAAGGTTGATAACAAACATCAGAGAATGGGATTCGCTGAACAGGCTGTGAACGAAGACATATTGTTGAACAATGTTTGTTTTTCAACTGATGCACATTTTCACCTAGAGGGTTTGTTAAAAACTAAATGTGCATTTTGGGCTTCTGAAAATCCATATGTGCTTCATGAAAATGTGCATCACGCTCCCAAGAATTATGGCTATCTCAAGTCATGGTGGGGTAATATTCTTTTTTGAACAGACAGTGAACAGTGAACATTCTCTAAACATGCTGTGTAATAATTTTGTTTCGCAACTTCTTGCTAGTTTCAGTTAGAAAATGAATGGTTCATGCAGACCACACAAAGCTAATGTTGTTTTAGACTTTCTGCATGAAACCTTTAATGCAAATGTCATTTCAAACAGATTTCTTAATCGTTCTGCATGTGGACAGAACTGGCCTCCAACCAGTCCTGGTTTGAATCAGAGTAATTATTTTCTTTTGGGATTTGTAAAGGAAAAGATTTTCCCTAAACATCCTTATATAGTGATGGAACTGTGAGTGCTGTTCATTAAGGTGTGCAATGAGATAACTAAGGAATATGAGTTATAGTTCATTGAGTTATTAACGACATAGGAGATTGTGTTGAAGAAGTTGCTATACATGATTGATGGTAATGATATTGAACATGTGATAAGCAGAACATAATCTCCTGATATACAGTAAACACATTATATTTTATTTTTCTGTACCAAATATTTTTTAATAAAACCAAATGTTAGATCATTTTGTGCACTACTCTATATATTGTGATGCAGACCATGATGGAAATAAAATTACAAGACTTTCTATGAGTGGAATACTGCTAAAATTCAATGGTGGATCAATCATATGGAATAATAAATTTTAAAAATGTGTGGTCCTATCATCTATGGAAGCAGAATTATATGGATGGGTGCTTGTAAGACTTCAAAATCCTTTGTATGGTTGAATAGATTACTGAAAGAAGTTGGAAATATTGATCAAATTCCATTCCTGTGGTATACCTTGATGACCAGAGTACCATTAAGTTCATCAGAAATCCTATTTTCCATGAGTGTTCAAAAAATACAGACACACATTTACAATACATTTAACAATTAGTTGCAGATAGACAAAGAGTAGTGGAATATATACCTATTGAAGAACAAGCAGCAGATATTAACAGTTGTCTTTATTATCAAATAAATTACATTGCATGAAAAATTTTTTTGGTATTACCACCATCATTTTCATTCTTCTTTTGATTATTGTATTTGCTAAGAAAAAGGTGGGCCTATGGGTTGCCACAAAAATGTTTCAAAATTTTGTTTGAATTTAGCATACCAACAATAACAAAAACTTTTACAATAAAAAGCTTCAGAATCCTAAACATCCTTCATCCTTTTAGGTGCTTCTTGAGTTGTGTGATTTCTTAACACAACTCTAAACTCCAATGTTTTCCTTTTTTATCCCTAAAACACAAATATATTTTTAGGTAAACTATTCGTATCAAGAAATATGAATCGTTTGATAAGTATAAATTGTTAGAACAAATGATTTGTTCAAGAAGTATACATAAATCGTTTGTGGGTTGCACGCAACTGCCTGGCACAACACTATTGGTCTGTTCTACACCAATAGCAGACAAAATAAAAATATGAACACATACAACATACAAACAAACCAACCAACATTCCATCCTTTTTTATATTGGAGATATGTATAAATATCCATATTTAGATATTATATTGTGAGCTATTAAAAATTATCGATTAGTTATTTTTTAATACATGTGATTTATTCAGGTGGGTTTCTATTTTTGTTGTGCTGACATTATTAGATTTTTTTTTTGTTTCTTTTTCATTTTACTGAAATTAATTTTTTTATAACAGTTTCAGTTATGTGAAATCTTTTCTGCTTTTAGTGATCTGTCAACTATCTTTGGAACCCATCTTACCTTGTTTTATGGTACTTGAGCTTGTTAGTGATAATGTTATGAGCTTTACCTGCAGTTACTTTTAACTTTTTAGCACTAATCTCAGCTGTAATCAATCAGTCTTCGTGGATGAGAGAGTATGCAAGTTTTATGTGCTGGAGTCAAAACTTTAATTGGACATCCAGAATGCGGTGCTCATCAATCACTGTAGTTCAAATGTCTTTAATTTTTTATTCCTGCTTGTAAAAATTTCTGCAGTTCATTCAACCTTGTTGATATTGTTTGGTAGTTAACCGATTGGTATTTGTAGGTTGGTTAAACAATTTTCACCTTCGGAAAGCAAGAAGCATATCACTTATGCTGTTCAACTAATTTGCAAACTGCACGAAGATTCACCTTTGTAAAATGAGGTTTTGAGGTTATAAACAAAGAGTTTTACCCAACCAACTGATCAAAAGTCATTACAAGGTTGTCAAATTACTGCTCTGAAAATATCATAAGTGTCTTAACAAATCTTTAACCTCCACATTTATTTATTGACTGACTTCGTAATTAAACAAACTGTGTGTGCTTTCTTAAGTTTGTGTTTAGAGGAATTTTGATGTTTCATCTACTTAGAAAAGTATCTAGCTTGATTTTGAAATGAACTGAGTTCATTTTTTTTTTTTTTTTTTAAGTTTATATTTTTTATATTACATTTATATTTTTAGTTAATACAGATAGTGTAGAAATAATACCTATGATCATGAAATAATATATTTTTCAGATTTTGATGTTTTGGAGATCACTGAATCAGAAAATATTTTTTAAAAACGGTCTATATAATTTTACAGGCTATTCAGTTTGAAGCTGGTATATTTCTCTCTGGGCTGATTTTTCTAAAATTCTATTTATCCATTATCAGGGGGATAGCTCTATGTATGTACAGGCTCATTCAAAAGGTGTCAATGAATTATTTATTGTATATTTGAAAGGTTTAATAAAAAGTTAACATATTAAATGCATATCAAAATGTATAAATAAACTTTAAATTTATTATATAACTTATACATTTCAATACAAGAATAACATGCTGTTCAATAAATAGCTAAATGACGTATTTCATTCTTTGTGCTTCTGATTTTGTCCAGACATTAAACTTGCTACAACAGTGTTGATTCCCTATGTCAAGTGTTGTAAATCACAAATCTTTTTTATCTAAATGTGTGATTTTTAATGTCGCCCTTGAAAAAAAAATCTAGATGAGTTAATGCTTCTTGCTGACGAGGAAACAGGAACACTTTAAATCTGTCATGGAATCATTGTAATAATTCAATTGTTGGATTGGGAGAAGCTTGTTTCCTGGTCAACAAGAAGGTATGATGTTGATCAGGCATTTAGGTAAATCAGTTTGCAGATTTTCTGGACATTTTTGTACGTGGTGTTAAATTTAATTGAATATTTCATTACAACTATTAAATCACAAACATCTCTTTATTAATTTATCTGTATTTATAATCTATTTGTATTTGATTTAACATTTGTGTATGTACACTTTCAAGACATAGGAGTTGTGACTTTATTTTATACTCACTATGGGCAATAATTAAGCTTCTAAAGTAATCACTAAAGTGGAAGTAGAATTTCTGGACCAACATACAAAGTAAAGGGTTTACTATGATGTTTATCCAAGAAAAAAAGGAATTACACATTTTCTTAAAAATTGTTATATACCCTGTTTTCACAGAAGTTATACGTTTATAAAGTTTATAATGATGTATGCATAAGTACTTTGATATATTAAGATTGTTTATTTGTAGAAATATATATTGTATCTTATATCACTTATTTATTTGTGTGAAGTAATTGGTTTATATAAAATATAGTTTGATTCTATTTATTTTTGTTTTATTTAAGGGCACAGTTCTGGAAGTTTGCAGTGACTGGTGCTAATGAAAATTCTGAACTAAAATTGTGGTCATGTGAAACATGGTCATGTTTACAAACTATCCGGTTTATGCCTCGTAGTGATGGAGGCAAAATCCAGTTAAAGGCATCAATGGATTTAGGTTCAAGTTATCTACTTCTTACTGATCATGTTCATAGGGTGAGTAAGATGATTAGTTAGGACTTTGACTATTAGATGTGTATTACAGCTACAGTAGAATGCAAATTAATCGAAAATAGGGAATCTTTTCTTTATTTTTATGTTGAGACTATACTGCTTGAACACACCATTCTTTAAGTTTTCTGTGTAATGTGAAATTATTGTTCTTTAGTTATGTAGCCATTTTAATGTTATAAATAGTCTTATGAAAGTTTACATCATTTTGTAGTAGAAATTCATATTTTCATACCTTTAGTTCTGCATGTCTTGAATTTATAATAATGGACATAATATCAAAAAAGTTTGAAGATTGTTTATTTTTCTGAGCATACCAATATGATACAATGAACATGTAACTTCTGGCTGTGATATTTGATTATGGATATTGAATGCTGTTTAAAACAGTCTAAAAAAGTTTTGTTTTCACCTCAAAGGAAAGACACATCTCACTGTAAAAAAACTATTCCAACACAGGATCAGTTATTAGTGATAAGAAGTAAATTTTATCCAGAATTATCTGTTGTAGACTTAAATTGAGAATTAACAGCCAGTGGAACAGATTTATACATGAAAACTGTTAGATGCTAACTTCTTACAGCTGGACCGGAAAGCTCATCGGCTAGCTAAAAAGCAGCTTTTTACACAGAAAATGTGCAAAAAAAAGCTCTTGTCAGCTAAGCATTTGCTAACTGGAAAAAAGAAGGCTGGTAAAATGTTATGTTTTCTGACAAGCCACATTTTTATGTTTAATGACAAAGGGTTCCATACATTATAAAAGCATCAGATGAAAATTCATGACTGGCTCATATTCAACAAACAGTTAAAGATGTTCAGTTAAAATATTTTATGGTAATTTCACTTTTGAAGGCCCTTCTTTATTACTCCCAGTAGATGATTTGTTGAAAAGTGATGGACATATCAAGATTCTGAAAGAAAGGGTTGTGACACAACATCAAAACAAATTCCCACAAGGCAGTGGAGTGTTCCATCAAAATTTGGTGCTATGCTATACTGCCAAAACTGTGAAAAAATTTTTCAAAGAATGAAACATTAAAAGACCATGAACAGGCTTTTTTTCTATTATTAGCTAAAAAAAATGCCAGAATTATATGAATACATAGTTACACAGTCCAGCAGAAAGTACAGTGTCATTTAAGTTTGTTGATCTATAAGAACAAATTGATGAAATACATCAACTACTGCGTCTACTTTTATTTGTACCTTAATTATCTGTGTTTTTAATGAATGTCTCCCTGAAACATTCTTTGTGTTGCAGAAAAATGAGATTTAAGTGCAAGGCTAGACAGATGATTTTTACACTATATTTTTCTGTTAGATAACAAAGAATATGTACATAGTAATCTGAAGTAGGAAGTGGCTAGATGCTACTGAAGTTATTGCACAGTTAGGAAGCAAGTCCATATTCAAAAGATTAATAACACGCACTATTAATCTTATGATAATGATTATTGGGAATTATTTCAATATCTTTCTATTAATGGAGAAAGGATTGGTTTTGTTCTACTAGTCTTACTGTTTTTAATTTATTAAAAGTATAATTTTGGTTAAAAACTGCATTATAAAATCCCAAAACTGTTTATTAAGTTTAATGTTGTTTATAAATTTTTGTTCTAGTTGTTGTTTGTTTTTGTTTGTAGGTATTGTTTGTTATGCAAGTTCAGAAAGATGAGACTGAAACAAATTGTTTTTTTCAATCCGTGTCAGAGTTTTCTTTACCATACCCGATACTGAGTTTTGGAATTGTTGATGCTGGTTTAAGAAGATTTAAATCTGATACATTCACATTCGATGATTTATGTAATGGTTTGTAATTTTACTGAAAAACTAAGTTTTTCGATAACTTGTATATTTTACTGTGAAATTTTGCATTATGTCAGTGACCAATCTATATTGCTTTAGTTGGATGTTTAGTAGTGTAATACATAGCATCAGAATAGATTGATATTAGACAGTAACATAACATTGAGCCTATATGTATTGCAGCCCAGCCACATGTTAAATTTAGGGAGCGTGTGACTTGATTATATATGACCAGCCATTGATTTTTTTTTTAGGAAACTAACCAAATTGCCTGGTTTCATAGATAATTGTTAGCTCTCAGTGATCATTCACTTCACATCTGATCAAAGTTTGGACTTGAGGTGTAATAGTAACCCCTATTACTCAGGCTTGGAATGAACACTGGTTTGCCCGCATTACTTTGCGTTTGTTCCTGACAATGAAGACGGTGATCTCTTCTGTATAACACTTCTACAGGCAAGACCTACGTATTCCTATACTTCATACTGGTTGAGTCAGGCTAGGTCGGATCCCTGTGATCGGTTGACCATTGATGGAAAGATGTTCTGATCTATGCATTTAGGCAACTGAATGACTGCATTGAATTAGTGTTAGCCATACTTGTAGCCTGCGGTAAGCCCCAAAACAGAACTTTCCCAACAAAAAATCCATTAATCTAGGTCAAGATTAACAGTAAGACTCTGGGACAGAAGTGTTGAAAATTAAACTTTCACTTGAATTATGCTGCACAACCATCACTATAATGGTGAATTTCTATAATGTTGGGTAAATTATCCTTAACAAATCCTGATAGCTTTTCTTGTATTTTATATGCCATAGAAATGTCATGTATCAAGTCTTCTGATATGATGCAGTGTGATGAAACTATGTTTTCACCAACACAACTTCTTACGTTTATAATAATAGGATGTATTGTGGAAGAATCTGATGTCCAGTAGTTCCAGAACCACAGCTCAGCAAATTGGTTAAGAAGTTAATAGAGCAGTTTCAAGATATTATGTACTTACTTGTTGCCATATTAGTTGATCTGTTTTATCATATATACATTCATTTAAATCCATACTAAAACCATCCCACCCACAATCTCAGATTTTGATGAAACGTTACTTGTTCTACCTGTAGAGATAAGTAAATTTCAGCTCTCTATTTCATTTAGTTATCATGTTATTGCCATTCAAAGTTTTGAGGTTTTTCATGTTTTGCTAGTCGGATGTTGCATAACAAAAAGCGTCTGTAAATATAAAATAATTTGTCATTTGTTTACATCTAATCATGAAATTTTCAGGTTTTGCCCCCTAAACGATGGGGGATTCTGGAGAAAAATATAACATTCTCTTTAAGTATAATTTTGGCACAAAAAAACCTTATTTTTCTATATCTAAGATTTTTAGAAATGAAAACATGGTTTAGCGTTAAACTCAATATCTCAAGAAGAGAAAGGGATAATCCTTATAAAAAGGGCTTATTTTGCACTTATTTTCCATTTAAAATTAAAGTTAAATAGCAAGTTATTATACCTGGTAATTTAATACAAATGCTCTAGCAAATATCCTTTAATTGTTAATGAGTATTTCTTTTAAAATGAGTAACCTAGTTTCAAAATCAGCCACATCCAAAAGTGTTTTATATTGACTTTTTAGTGTATATGACTTCAGTTAGTCACAATATATGCAGTTGAACAAGATTTGTGCTTCTATATCACAAGAAAACTGTTTGATGTGTTTCAAAGTGAGCCACATCGTGAAATAATACAATAAAAACATTTTAAAATATAATTATTACTTTTTAAATTTATTAGATGGTATGTACTAAAATATTTATTGTAATTGTTATATCTTTTAAAAAATTAAATTATTTTGTAATCTGAAGTCAAATTTTTTATTTCAAAACCAGCCAAGCCCAAATTTTGTTTCAAAATCAACCACATCCAAACAAAAAATTGAGTTTACTGCTAAGTGTAAAGTTTTGTAGTTAACAAAATAATTTTTTTACTATTTAATTTGGAGCAACTTAATTATTCTGTAATAAATAAAAAAGTTAACTATGTATTATATATTTTACTAGTGTAGTTTTTAGTATTACTAGTATAGTATAGTATTTTACTAGTATTAATAATCCACTAAAGTAAAGAAAAACCACTATATACTTACACAGAATTAATTTATAAAATTCTAAACAGTAATACATCATGCTGTTACTTTAGGAAGACAAGTAACAGACTGACTAGGCCAGCAAAGAATAGCTTGTCTGATGATATGCCTATCCAGATAAGTAAGTCACCTCTTGCCAATTGCACAGTTCCAGCAGCAAACAAACATGACCGCACTCTTTGCAATCTGGGCCTATTTTTACTTGCACCTTTTTTGTTTCTGAACTCAATTAAGAATTGTAATCAAATAATTACTTAATTGCTCTAAACGTGGTGCAAGTGGTAGTTTAATAATTGACTTAGTTCCCCTAAAATGGCTCAATGAGTAATTTTAAAAACTTTTACAGTTAACTTATAAAAACTGTATAAAGGAATAAAACCCCAAAAATTTTATTTATTTATATTATAGTCCATTTTGTAAGGATTATTTAGGAAGAAAAAATTTGTGATTATCCCGTTCCCTTCTTTAGGTATTGAATTTAATGCTAAACCATGTCTTTGTTTTTAAAAATCTTAGAACTGCAAAAATAAGATTTTTTCTGCCAAAATCATTACCCTTAGAAGAATGTTATATTTTTCTCTAGAATCCTCATAGTTTAGAGAGCAAAACTTGAAAATTTCACAAAGATTGGATGAAAAATAAACAACAAATTATTATATATTTACAGACATTTTTTGTTTTGCGATATCCAACTAGCAAAATGTGAAAAACTCAAAACTTTGAAAGTGAGATAGAGAGTTAAATTTTGGTATAGTTACTTACCTCTATAGATAGAACAAACAAGCTCAATTTCATCAAAATAGAGATGGTAGGTGAGACAATTTTTTTGTGCTTGAATTGTCATGGAATGACCCATATGTACTAAGAATATTTATAATTTGTTTCAAAAAAGTATATAGAAAATCAAAACATAACATCATGATGACTAATTTACAATAGTGATTCGTCCAAGAAAAAAAACATCTATACTTTTAGCATAAAAATTAAGTAAGAATAACTTGTAATGAAAAAAAAATTAGAAAATTGTAAAAAAATTATATATTTATCTTAAAAATAAAACATCCCATGCAGGTTGGAAGATTCCAGATCTGGACAGTAGGGAGGTTTTTTTATATGTTAGATTTTTCTAGTAGGGTGTTTGTAATGCCTACATAAGGGACATTGTCAGCTCTATGCCCTTTGTTAGTTTTCTTGATAATAAATTATTTTTTGCCTTTATGAGACTCTTCATCATTGTACTGTATACTTCAACATTAATTATACTGCCGTTGGGCGTGAATTTTATATCTTGATAACTCATTAAAAGGGCCACCAACATGTTCTGTTAAGAGTGTATCATTCAGCACATCTTCAGTTGTAAAAAGTTGACATGTTCTAAGCATGAACCTTAGTTGATGAGAAGTGATAGATTTAACACTTGCCATTATAATTATCCATAAATTTGTCTTCTTTGATGCTGGTCCAAAAATGAGAAAGCTATTTTAAAATATTATCTCTTATACTGATTTGATTATAATACACGAAACATCCAATGAGAATATTACTTAGAATAACTCAAGATGCTCATGGATATTTTAAGTTTGTCAGTTTTCAGGAATCACATCATTTATTTGCAATTTTGTTTGTTATTTTAGTTGACAATCATCCCTGCTAGTGATCATTGAATTTCTCTGCTCACTATCAAATAATATTCATAATTTTGTCATATCTGGGGTTCAAAACGGACAAAAATCTTCATAAAGTTTTTGGTTAGTACTTTTTATGAAACATGAATAGTAGAAAAAACAGAAAGGAAAAGAAAAAAATATGTAAATATTTTTTTGAAATGAAAAAAAATATTAATGGGAAATTTTCATTAAGATGTCATAACTTGAAAACTTTTAAAGGCAATTGATGTATTATTATCATTATTTATATAATTATTGACTTGTGTTAATTTTTTTATGAGAATAGGTGATGGTGATGAAGAGGAGCACTTACAATGTGCGATAGTTATACGGATGTATTTAATGCAACCAAAATCACTTCAGGAGTGCCACATTGTGTTCCAGCCATCTGCTCCTAGATTGTCTGATGAGTCTCCAGTCAATTTAGTTTCTCAAGAATCATTAGGTTTGTGATCTTAAATTAATAAATTGCTTTTTTTTTTTTTGTAATTTTTTTGTTGTTTATCTTTTATTTGGGTTTAAATATGTTTGTTATTGGTGTTTCAATATTAATAATGTACATGTGATATTCCTCGGTAATATTTGAAGGTGAAACAGAGGATTAGTATTAACCATGCTATACAGTAAGCAGTAAAGTCAAGCATATCATTATTTTTATTAGAGTAGTGTTAGCTCCTCAGAGCTTTCTGCTAGTCTTCCACTCTCCATACTGAATAGAGTGTGTGATTAACAGTAATTCATGGCCTGGGAAATGCATTGATGTTACTATTTACAGGTTCACTCATTACTTAAACAAGACTATTTGCTACCTATGATAAAATTTAATTTAAAAAAATAAAATTTAGCTTCTGTTTATATTTGAGTATTTGATTGTTATCAGGGATTGAGCTACTTTAATTTCCTAATATTGAGGAAAATATATTGATCAGCTTAGTAATGACTTCAGATGCTGTAATAATCTATAAGTTGAGTTGGCATGTAACAGTCGTGAATTCAATTTCTATTGTCAGCTCAAGTTTTAATTTTTTTTCATTTGCAAGCTGTTTACTTCACCTAGAAAGTGATCTGGATATAACTTTATTTTACTGAAATCTTAGTAATATTTATTTTATTTTATAGTTTATACTCATATGTATTTTTGCCTTAAAGCAGAATAAGAAAAGAGACCCTTGAATTCCAGTATTATGAAAGGATGTTGAAAATTTAGAATTACCAATAAAGTTTATAATAAAGAGATCTTAAAATGAATAGGAGATGGGAGAAATTTATGGGTAAGTCATCTTGTTAATTGAAATAGGTTTTGATGGGCCACGCATTAAAACAATCAGGTTTAGTTAAACTGAATATTTCACCTCTCTACTTGATAATTTAGGAATCATAAAGGATTTATTGAAGTAAAAACTGTAAAGGAGAATTAGTATGTATAAAACAGATGGTTGAGAATGTAGATTATAATAAATATGTTGAGTTAAAAAGGTTAGCAGAGAACAGAAAGAAGTGGAGAATAACTTCAAACTAGTCTCCTGACTGATGACAAAAAACACTGTTGTAACATCTTTATAACATTGTCATTTTAGTAGGTTTTTTATTTCTGATTTGTATTATCAGATTAAAAAAAGAATTGCTCTGGCTTTGTTCTGATGAGTGGTACACAAACCTTTTTCTAACATAAACAGATATTTGTGTAGGAAACTGCAGATATTTAGTATGACTATTTCATTTGGTTAAATATTCAGCTGTACAGAGAATTTCACTATAGATGTAAAAGAATTATATTTCTGTAATTCTTATGTCTTGTGTAAAATATTACTTTTTTTCAATAAAAAAGGCATTTTTAAAATTATACTAAGTATTGAACTAAACACTAGGTTGGATGGCTTGTCAGAGGTTGATAAATCAGTAACCAAAAGAAAATTTGCACTGTGTTCTAAATTTTGTGTATGGGAACTACTTATTTTTCAGTGGTTGATTTTGTCAGATTAAAACTGTATAGATTAACTAATGGTTTTAATGAGGGTAAAATATTAGAAGTCGTTAGTACTTTGAAAAAAATCCTTGATGTTTTTATCCTGTGCTTAGAAATAATTATTAAAATTTCATAAGTGTGCATCTCTAATTAAATAAAAATTGAATTGGTATATATGTATATATATATTTATATTCATTAGTTATGCTGTCAGTTTGTAAATAATCATTCTGGGATATCTTCTTTGTATCTTAAAGGGTAATTAAATTAGTCAGAAACATATTTTGCAGCTACAGCTATTTTTTCTTTAATCTCAAATATTTATCTAAAATTTACATAATTTTATGTTACTTTACGGAAAAAAATTATAAAAAGCCAATATTGTGTTTGTAAATGTCTATAAATTTTGTATTTTGCTCAGGTTACCGTGATGAGCTAACAGAATTGCCCACAGCTTTACCAGAATCAGTTCCTGTACCACCAGTTCCTCCAATAGCTGCAATTCCAGAGCCAATGACCAATCATAACTCATTACAACTTAATCTTATGACACCAGATGCTTTTAGTTCACCAGTTAAAAGAGAAAGTCCTGCATCATCTGTAAGTTCATGAATTTTTATGTTATAACTAGTACTAGATAAACTGTATAATAATATTATTTTGTTGTGCTAGTTTATTTTTCTCAAATTTGTTTGTCTTTTCAATAAAATTGAAAGTTGTTAAAAAGTTATCAATAATTACAGGATTTCAATCAGTTCTCTTTGATCTAACATTTTATTGAAGTAGAATGGCTAAACTTGCCATTCAAATATTTTGAAATACAAATGTAATCTGTGGTGCAGGGAAATTTTCAGTGATTTTGTATCGTAAGTTTTTTGTCCAACTTGGTGACTAATACACCATGTGAGAGATTATAAATCATAAAGAAGTAAATATAACATTTAAAGTTCACTGCTTTAATTAACTATACAGATTGAATTATACAGTAGCAAGTATCATCCACTATTTTCAGAAGCAGTGTTTGGAGCTCCGCAATTACATCTTGAAGATTCCACAGTGCCCCACGTGTGTAGTGAGTCTGTGCATCTGCCATTATTTGTTGTAGGTCATATACGTTGGTAATGTAGTTTTGTAGACTAAAGAGAATCCTCATTTTGTTGGAGTGGAAAAGGAATCCACCACATATTATATGAGCCAGGATGACATCACAATACTTGTTCAGACCATATTTTTCTGCTTAGTACTTGAATGGTGATTCTCTTATTTGTAAATGGTTACAAAGTTAATTATTATGTTGACTTCAAGAGAAGAATATCATGAAATGTATCTAGAAACAGCAAGATGAGGCTTCACCCCATTTTTATCTTTGAATTTATGATTTCAAAATTTCCTAATGAACTTTTTAGGCCGCTGGAATGGTCATGATTCACAAGCATTATCTCTATTAGTGGCACCATGAAGCACCATCCACACCATTCCCAACAGATTATTGTGGGAAATAATGAAAGGCTAGTATTATTGTTGATGTACAACAAATGAAGAATTGTGTAGCAAGTGTGGAAACTCTCTTTGAACATAAATCCAGATATGCTCTCCAATTGGGTAAAGAGGAGTGGGATAGGTTTGTGCCTTCAGCATATTGGAGCATACATACATTAAATAACTAATTCATAGTTATAAATGGATGTAATTTTCAAAATAAATTCACAACATACATTTTTTTTTCTAGGGTATGGGAACTTCTCAGAAATACTCAAGATGTATTTGCATCTATATATGCATTAATTTGGGGGGAAAAGTATATATATTTATATATAGAAATCACAATACTTGCTCAGACCATATTTTTCTGAAGAGTAATTAAATGCTGATTCTTATTTGGAAATGTTAGAAAATTGATTACTATGTTGACTTCAAGAGAAGGATATCATGGAATATGTGGAAACAGCCAGATGAGGCTTCATCTTGCTGTTTCCAGACAAGAATATATGTATAGAATATAAACATATATATATTATATATATATATATATATATAGATTAAGTAATTCTTTTTTTGTTATTGTATTTATCCATACAATACTTCTGTACTTATAATTCTGTACATACAATTTCTGTACTTATGTCAAAGGCAAAAGTATAGCCCAACTTTCTTCTCTTTTTCTGTTTAGCCTCTGGAACTACTGTAAGGTATTAACCTCAGAGAATGAATGAGGATGATATGTATGAATTTGAATGAAGAACACAATTTTCCTACAACAGTACAAAATTCAACAATGCCTTTTTCCTTATGCTTATTGGTTTTTCATTTTAATAGCACTTTTTAGAGTTTACCTTGTCAATTAATAAAAATGAATTTTAAATCACATTAAACTTAAAAAACATTAAAATTATCACATATTATAAAAATATAGTCAAAAAATTAAAATAAATATTTTATGGCTAGCCACATATACAGTACGTACTATTTAATTATTTTAATATTTTGACTACACATTTTTTATAATATGTGCTAATTTTAATGTTTTTTTAAGTTTAATGTGTGATTTAAAAAGAAAGAAGTATCAACTAACAAGTGAAACCCTTGAAAGAGCTATTAAAATGAAGAAAAAAAACAATAAGCATAAGGTAAAACGCATTGTTGAATTCTGTATGTAGAAGGAAATTGTGTTATGCTTTTTTATCTTTGATATATATATATATTAAGTATTATTTATTGCCTTTTATTTATAAAACAGTTAATTAGTAATGTATTCCAATGAGTTACATCAAATGAAAATGTTTTTCTGGGTTCTCTTTATGTACTCGTACACACAAAAATATCTATAAAAGTATGTGTATACATCTGGTTTTTTCATGGTAATACATAATATACATCTCTGTTCATTTTAATGGTTTTTTTTTTCAGGTGATTCCTCACCCCACAGACACTACTGTTCTTCTTGGTGAGACAGTGTACAGTACTAGTCCAGGAATGGTGTCCAACTCACAATCTCCTTTACCTGATTCAGGGGTTAGTATTTTTAAAGATTTAGTTTGTAAATAAAATTTACTTTTAGTTAATAATAATAGTTACATTGATAACTGTAATATGAAAATGATATCAAATCATTTTTATGTAGTAGCTATAACTCAAAATTTTGGTATTATTTTGTTATTCACATTTCATATATTTTCTTAATTGTTTTAATTTTGTTTTATTTATTTTGCAGCGTGTTGAAGGAGTGGTTGGTTTTGCTAGCGGTGGCAGCAGCCCAAGTAGGGAGGTACAAAAAATATTCTCTCTACAAGGAAAATGTTACTTCCCAGAAACTGATAAGCCACTTCCACAACAGTAAGTAACAAACTAGTTTTTTCTTTTGAAGTAAATCAGTTAAGACTTTTGTGCACTAAATTGAAAGAATTTTCTTTAGTTAATATTATTTATTGTAGTCTGTATATCAGTTATGAGATAATATATAATGTTTTATTCCCCTATTCTGATTAATGTTTATCATTTTCTAAATTCTTATTTTAGCTCTTAGAAAAAAAACCTACATTTATTCTTCTAACAATTATTCTTCCATTCTTTCCTTTTTTAAAATGATTATCATTGCATTATATGATTAACATGTATTACAATATAGGTGTTTTTTCTAAGAAAAGAATTTATCATTTAAATTTTTCCTTTTTTTTATTTAATTCAAACATAGATTATTATGCACTTAATGAATTTATTACTTAACATCTGTTCTATAATAGGAGATCAATTTTATTGGCCAATTTAATTTAATAATACTGTAAAACCGTGGTAATCCGTCTGAAATCCTAATATATTGAACAGATAAAAGAAGAAAAATATCACTTATATTAATTGAAAATATGCTTTAATCTTCAACTTTTATAACTGAAATTGCTTATTAACAATAACTCTTTCATTGACTAACTGCATACAATAAATTATTATGAAAGATACTAAAATATAATATGAACTCAATTTTTAATTTTATTGAATTAGTTTATAAATGCTTTATGTATTTTTATATTTGATTGTGTTGAATTGAAATGGCATAATACATAATCAGTGACGATTAAATTTCTCAAAACTTTTTTGAACTTTTAACAAAAGTTTCTAGATTAGATATACATAAGACGTTTTAACTAATGAGAAACTTACATGATTGTTTTTAATATGCTGTCTAGTCTCCTGACATGCAGTAGTGTGATATCTTTCTGTCAGTAAGCTGATATACTTCAGATGGTTGCAACGTCTCTTCAGTGCTTCATAAACATTGCATCATTAAGCGTGGCCTTTTTAGGTGGTATGTGAAATTATTGGTGCTAGTTAATCAACATCACTTTCATCAGTTTTTCTTGCAGTTTCCCTGTCATTAATAATATAATTTCTCTGTCTCTATAATTTTTGTGACTGTGGTCAGTCATTCATATGATTTCAGTTGTTTTATAAGATTCAGTATATCAGTTGTATGTTGATGAACTGGTACAATCTTTATAACTTCCAACTGCAGTTTCTTCTTTAGTTTTTTAATTACATCACACTTTACACTGTTCCGAGATTGTTTGAAAATGATTTATTTTAATAATTTTAATGTATCATGTAAAGTTTTCTTCAAATTGTAAAATAAATTCCAGAAACTTTCCCTGATATTTGGGCTGTAATAATGGAGTAGAGTAACATTTAAAGAAATAAAGTTTGTTTTAATATAAAAAATAAGTCTGGTCGATCTCTTTCTGCTTAATACAAGCATGGTTGTTATTAAGTTGCTCTATACTTTTAAACCATTTATACTTTGTTGACGCATTCATGTTAAGTTGGATTCATTGTTTTTTTTTTGTTTGTTTCTTAATGTTTATTACCTTTGTTCGTTGGGTGTGTGACTTAGTGGTTTGTAATGCTATGTCTTCCCTATTTTGCAACTAGTGCAGGTCATTGTGTCATTCTCTTTATTTTTCCCACGACCTGATGTCTCTGTTTTCCACGCCTGCCTTTATTGCGCTTGTTCGTGCGAGCACTCCTTTTTTTCTTTCTATCGTCTTGACTTCAGTCCGGCCTTAACATCACAGCGAACAGAACACATTCTCCGGCTCCTGGGTTCACAAGTTTTTTGTCCTTCGCATTTTAATAATTTTAATTGTTAATAATTCTCTTCAATCTGGAATTAGATTCAATGCTGTTCGAGACCAGCCCAGCTCTACTGCTAATGACTTTTTATTATTTTCTTTGTGCAACTATATCGGTCGCGGTACCATTATCAGTTTTATTTTTTTTTTTTTTTTGGAACATTCGTCCTCAATATTATTTGCGGCGTTACGCGAAACTTTATCCAGAAGCTTTATTTTATTTTGTTGTTCTTTCATCAGTCCACGTTTTATTTATTTATATTGCTGTTGTGCAATCAGTCCTTACTTATTTAATTTCAAACTATTAGATTTTAATTGTCACTGTTCTTCTTCACTTCTTGTTTGGTCGCCGTAGTCCTGGATATCTGTATGCGTCTATATATATATATATAACACTTTACGCCTCGTCTTCGAGTATCATCGATCTTTCTTATTACGTGGAAGTATTGTAAAGTGAATTTTTAAGTTTTTTATTGTAATGAAAATAATTGAAAATTACATTAACAGTATTGTTACATATTTAGTAATTGTAAATTTATATCTTATATTGTTAATATAAAAGGATTTAATAGATTCCATGTAATTGTTGCTGTAAAGTATAATACATGTATTAATATTTGTGGTAAAGTAACGCTTCTATTAGTGTTGTTCTTTACAAATTAAACAATTTTTCTTTTGAATATACTTTAAACTTATGATTAATTATCATTAATAATAATTAATTATTGATAATAATTTATATGATTAATTCTATCAAAGAATAGAAAACTTTAACTTAAGTGTTTTTAGACAAAGTGTAATTTTAAGATTGTTTTTAGTTTCTAGATATTCCATATGATAATGTATTCAGTAACATTATAATATTTTTTTTTAATATCTTTATGTTTACATATTTATATTTTATATCAAATGTCTCTTTATGTGCCATTAAGTTGTGTTACTATTCTCTTTTTTTTTTTTTAATTCTGGCCATTTAATTTTGTCTTATTTGAAGACTTGTTTCATAATTAAATTATCTTTGATTATATGACTGTACAG
>JAAAKQ030491198.1:0-21374 GCA_010016005.3 Zanna intricata
ACATTCACAAACATCATCCTCATTCATCCTCTGAAGTAATACCTTACGGTAGTTCCGGAGGCTAAACAGATAAAGAGTGAGAAGTTATTCGAGATACGTATGTATGTACGTACAGACGTCACGCTGAAACCTAGTCAAAATAGATATTTTCGTTGAAATATGAAAACCAAAAGTTTTCGCGAATACTATAATGTACAAAAAACGTAAAAAGTAGATTTTTTTAAAAAAATAAGCGTTTCATTACTGTTGAAATGCTTTTGTATATAATATTAAGGTTCTGGAAGAAACATAACCATTGACCATAAGCGAAATCCTCCACAAAATTACCAGTTACCAGAGAATAATTACCAGTTTTAGTATTATTTGGAATAAATCTCAATTTAGCGTTCAAAGTAACGAATTAAAAAAGAAATCATGAACTTTACTATTATTTTATTATTAATTATATAAAAAAATAAAATTATTGTTGGGTATCCATAAACAATAATAAAAAAAAAATCTTGATATAATTTGAGTTAACATGGAGGAATAGTATTAAAACAAATTATAAACACAGGATGTATTTATTATTAAAAAAAAATCGTAAATGAAAAAATTTGTTTAAAGAACAATTTGTTTAAAAATTTGTTCACTAAATAATTTGTATGTATTTAGTCAAGACAACACATTAACGCCCGATTATGATTTCTTGATGATCGATTAATTTTGAATTGTCTGAAAAAATGCTAACCCTGGTCAAAATTTGAACCCACAACCTTTCGGATGAAAGCCAGTGACGGTAAATTATAATAATCAGTACAGGAATAAATATAACCAGAAGAGACCAATACCGTACTTCGTACAAGGAAGTGTTGTAATCGCGAAAAACTTTGGTTTTCAGATTTCAACGGAAATATCCATTTTGACCATCCCTGAATCCATTTTCGTTAGTTTCAGCGTGACGTCTGTATGTTTGTACGTACGTAAGTGTCTCGCATAACTCAAAAACGATCAGCCGTAATATGTTGAAATTTTGGATATAGGACTGTTGTTAACATCTAGTTGTTCGTCTGCCCTTTAGACTACAATCGACAACCAAAAATGACCAAAAAAAGTCCAAATTCCAAAAATTTTTATTTTTAACTTTTTCTTAACTGCAGTAATAATCTCTCATTGAAAACTTTTCACAGATTTAAAATTGGTACTTTTCATTGGTTCTCCGAGTTATAACCAAATAAGATTTTAATTAATGAAATATTTGTATATTACAAGGGAAGACTCAACGGTTCGAATCAGACTTAATCTTTTTTTTTCTTTTTTGATTTAAATATATTAATTTATTAATAACTATTAACCTCTGATTGTAAAAAAAGTTTACATTAAATAAAACTTTACGTTAAATAATAATTCAATAATAACAATTAAAAAATAAAAAAAATATCAGAATTTATTAATGAAATAAAATTTTATGTACTTCTCATGTAATTAAATAAAAGTTCAAGAAAGTCACGTGGTATCGATATCAGATTTTTATAATACGAGTAAACTGAAATAATAAATTAAGTGGAGATATATAATTGCACAATATATTCTGAAGTTATTATTAGTAGGAGCAATTATAAAGTTTAATTCGTAAATTTATATAAAATTATCATTAAAATGAAATGCGAAAAATACGACCTTCCGAAGTGTAGAGATAACGTAAAGAAAAAACTTAGAAAAAGTGCGAAATAAGTTAAGCGACAACTTTTTAATTAAAACTTCTTTTCAAGATTTAAGTGAAAAGTTTTTACACCGATCAAAATTTTCTAAAAATTTATCTTCAGACAGATCTACTGTATGCATAGCTTTTCTAAAAATAGCTGAGGAGATACATAAAAAATTTATAACATCGATAAACAGGTTTCAAATTACATCAAACGTAAGGGAGAATTTATTCAAGATTATAATCTAATATCGGGGAATAAAAAAGCTTTTTTCTAATTAACTGAATTTTTGTTACGAGGTAAATTACCTACGCACAAAGAATGGAATCGTAATGAGTTTAGAAACAGCCGGAAAAGTCAACTTTACGCAATAGTTCGTGTTAAAAAGAAACGTAATAATACGTTACAATTTTGATCCGAAATACATCAATAAATATTAATAATAAAACAGTTATTATTCAAAAAGAAATCCGCGCAAAAAATAGAACTACAACAACAACAATAAAACAGAAACATGAAAGGTGATAACAACAGCGGATTTGTTACATGATTAATGCGATTTGAAGTAAAGGGGACGAAAGGTAAGTTATAACAATCCTTGAAAGGGGTGGAGTCGAAGAGTCACCCCTGACCGCGTCGGCGATACCGTATCATTAGGGACTCGTAAACTTTTAACATAGAATGAAATAACGTGATCATGCACGCGCATACTCGAGTACATATACACGATTAAATAACAATCACGGATGAACACTATACATAATTTACAGACTCACAACCCTATAATTCATTTATACGTGATAATTCATTTAGTTATAACATCCCATTGTTCTACGGTACAGTAATTCAGGTAGACATATATACAATAAATAATTCAAATTATGAATAATATAAAGCAACCTTAACGTTACATAATAAACATTTCTACGATGAATAAAATTTATGAACTTATAGATTATTCATAAATTTGTAAATATTACATCACAAAATTGCATTGATTATCAACCTTCTAAAATCAGAAAAAAAATAAGTAATATTGTAATGATTATAAAAAAAGAAAAAAAAAATTATACTGTATACAAAATCATATGAAAACTGTTTACTTCTTTATTTAAATAATAGTAGTATTAAACGCATATATTATAGTATCATTTATACAGTCAAAATTATCCTAACTGGGATAAAAATTACAATGAAAAACAATTCGTATCGTATAAATAAAAATATGGTGATTAAGTTCGGATTTAGTCTGTTGTTTTCAATGTAATATAGTAAATAAATTTTAGACTAAGGAAATTTTCTTAAAAAATATAATTACAAAAGCAGTTTCCTTCTAATTTTTAACTGTACAGATTTCAGTTTTTCACTGAAAACTGTACAGCAACAGTTTTTCACTGAAATGGTAAAACATATTAAAAAAGTTTCTCAACAAAATATTCGGTTAAAAAATAATATTAATTTAATTTCCTTTAAAAACATTATTTGCCAACTTATTTATTAATTTCCTAAGAGAAAACGGTATAAAAGCCAAGTTTTAATAATCGGAAGCTAGGATTACTTTTCACTAATTGTGGTGCATAACTAGGTTTAAATAGGATGTAAATCTAAGTAAGCTCTTAACAGTACGGTGTAACTCAGGCTTTAAATACAATTTCATTTTTTTTTTAAACTACTTTTATTACGTTTATGTTTCATCATAATGTGATTCAGCATTGACGTTAATAGAAATTAACCATTATTAGGCGTGTTCAGTATTATGTATGATCACCATGAGGCAACATACTTAAAAAAAAAAAAAAATTAACTGTCAATGATGATTGTATTAATTCCACCTACAATATACAAACATTTGAAGAGAAATGGGCAAGAGATCTATCTGACAAATAAACAATGAAAATTCACAAATTTTGTTGAAATAGTAATCTATTTTCTATTAGTAATTATTTATTAATAAAATATTTACAATTTCATAAAAAAAAACTTTAGAAATAAAAAACGTAAATGATTCATTCTATGTTATACTTTTTACAATAAGACTTAAGATTTCAATTAAAACTGATAAAATATATCTTTATAATTTAAATGAAGGTATGAAATAAAAATCTGATGTGGACCCCGTAGACTTCCTTGTACGCCTATTAAATTACATACACACAAATTAAAAGTAAAAAAAAATAATTATTTCACTAATAACTTCTGATTTTTTCTTTTTCTTTATTGTTATTGAATTATTTTTATTGTAATCTTTCTTTTTTTTTTGTAGAATCAGAGGTTAATATTTATTTTAATTTAAAATATAGGCAAACCTACAAAAAAAAAAAGAAGCCCGTAAGAAAAAACACAATTTTTTTATTACTAATTTTCTTTAACTTTGCATTAAAATGCGTTAAGTACCAGAATGACTTCACAAAATATATTAATACAATAGTAACAAAAAATCTAATAATAGAATAAATAATGACAACGACAACAAAGGAATAAAAAAACTTCAAAAATCATTGAGTAAAATGTAATGTTTTTTTATTTAAAAAATCTGAAGTAGACAGCACATGACCTTTTTTATTATTTATTGTAAAAATTTTGTTAAAAATCACATGTTTATAATTATTAATAAATCAATATATTTAAATTTAAAAAAAAAGTTAAAAGAGGGAGATGAAGTCTGAGTCGAACCGAAGTGCCTTCCCCTTGTAAGATCCAAATATTTCTTTAATTAAAACTTTGTTTGGCTATAACTTTGGGAACCAATGAAAATAAGTACCAGTTACGCTGTATCGTTGAAAAATGAGGGGTTATTTTGCAGTTAAGAAAAAGTCCAAAATCCTAATTTTTTTGGATTGTGGCCTTTTTTGGTCTACATGATTGCAATCAAAAGTAGCACAACTAGATGTTACAAAAATCCTAAATCCAAAAATTTTTCTACATCCTACGCTAATTGTTGTTAAGTTGTATGAGATACATACGTCACGCAGAGACTAGTAAAATTGATTCAGTGATGGTGAAAATGAATATTTCCTTTGAAGTCTGAAAACTGAAATTTTCGAGATCCAAAACTTCCTGTACTTCGTACAAGGAAGAAAAAAGGGTTACTTGGTTGTTATCGTACCGCAATTTTTTTTTCACTTTTTTAACACAACTTCTTCAGATTTCATTATTTCAATTATATCGTTTATTTAAAGTTGAAAAACATTTTTTAATAAAAAATAAAATTTACACAATAAACACCTCATAAATGCAGTAATAAATTCACAAACACCGTAATATGAACACACTACATGTCACTTGCCGGCCTCCGTGGCGCGAGTGGTAGCGTCTCGGCCTTTTATCCGGAGGTCCCGGGTTCGAATCCCGCTCAGGTATGGCATTTTTCACACACGCTACAACTCATTCATTCCTCTGAAGATATACTTAATTGTGGTTCTGGAGGTTAAAAAAAAAGAAAAGAAAAAAAAAGTCACTTTCGAAGATTACCGATAACAAGATTTCCAAATCTACGGTTTACATTTCTATTGTATAATTATTATAATAATATTACTTGGGTGGGGAACATACGAAAATTATGTAACTCCTAGAAAATATTATTTTAAAAACGTATTTTTTATTCATTTTACAACCTCTTGACACAAAAAACCATTATATATATACAAAACTGGAAGTGCTATAACAAAAACGGTACTTTATAAATAAGCTGTGTAAAATACACATATTTAACGTTAATCAGAAGAAGTTACCGAACGAAGCGAGCGTAAGTTACGTTCGGTTGGGTTATGTTGATATACGTATCATTCTTAAGTACACGGAATCGACATAACCTACGTTCACTAACAAACAAACATACTTTTTGTTTAATATATTGTAATATGTTGTTTTTACTTCAGGAAGTATTGTGAGCGCGAAAAAGTTCGGTTTACAGATTTCAACGGAAATATCTGTTTTGGCCTTCCCTGAATCCATTTTGACCTGTTTCAACGTGGGGTCTATACATACTTACGTATCTCGCATAACTGAAAAACGATTAGCCGTAGATGTCGTGTCGTAAAACGATATTGAAATTTTGGATTTAGGACTGATGTAACATCTAGTTGTGCACTTCTTCGTTTGATTGCAATCGACTTTTTCAATGTACAAAATTGTCCATAAAAACCCAAAATCTAAAACAATAATATTTGTACTTTTTATTAGCAATAATAAACCATAATTGAGAGCTTTTTAACGATATATCATAAGGGTACTTATTTATATACCCTTATCATAAGGGAATATATCATATGGTACTTATTTTCACTTATTTCAAAGTTATAGCCAATAAAATGTTAAATAATGAAATATTTGAATATTACAAGGGAAATCACATCGGTTCGAATCAAGACTTCATCTTCTTTTTTTTTAAATTTTAATTATTAACCTATAATTGTAAAAAAAAATATATTTATATATAATAAATAATAATTTAATAACAAAAAAAAAACTTTTAAGGAAGTCATGTGATTTTCACATCAGATTTGGTGGAAAATTTGTTTAATATTAAATAAAAATTATAATTTAGAATCGTATTAGTTTTATTTATACATTTGTTTCAGTCTATTGTAAATAAATAACTCTATAAAATTTAGTAACCTTCTGTTTTGTGTAAGTTTTCATTTTGTTGATGGTTAAATCACAATAATTTATAAAGCATAATATTATAGTGATATAAGACTTACATTTATATAAAGAATAATAAAGGAACTTTTACTCGACCCTAATATTTCAAGTAACAATATTGAATTAATAATTGTATAAATATTTGATACAAATATTTTAACAATTGTGCGACTGTCCACCTTATTAAAGAATTGGAGAATTGTATCTCACTTTCAAATGAAATAAGTTTAAATGAAGTGCAGCAAAAAATATGTAAATGTAATTTAATAGGTGTACAAGGAAGTCATGTGGTGTTCACATCAGATTTTTTGACAAAGAAGTTGAGTAAAAAAAAAAAAAGTGGCGTTGCAATAACAAAGAGGTACCTAAAAAGACTGTTTCACATTTCTCATGAAAAAAAATTGTCTAATTACATCCCTTTACACGAAAAGTAAATTTTAAACCTTCAACAGGTTAACTGTGATATATTAGGAAAATACCTGACCACGTGGTGTTATCTGCGATCAGCAGATTAGTAGGACCAGATATGTGCAGTAAAACTACATGTGTATATTGACATACGCACGCACGCACGGGCACATACAAATACAGCCAATATGAAAATTAAGAAAACATTTCATACAGGCAAAATAAAAAAAATTGTACCTTTAAAAACAAAGATTGAAAGTTTTATGTAAGTTCTATTATTTTAATTTTTTAATTAAAAAACATAAACTTTAACACTGTTAAAATAAAATGGTTGTTGCTGATAAAATGTCCAACAGTAAATATAATTTTTATCCATCAATAATAATCCATTAAAATAATTTTAAAAAAATCCAAAAATTAATTTTATAATTCTGAAATGATCATTTAATCTATGGTAATAATATATACCTTCAAACATTTTGTAAAATATTAAGTAGATAGGTACGAGTATTTTAATTAAAAAAGTACATTAAATTGATAAGGAAATAGATCAGAAAATAATATAAATGAATTTATTCAAACTTAACCACCTATAATTATAGTTTTTCCTTTTTTTTTTCTTCTTTCTTTTTTTTTTTTTTATTACTTTTACTAATGTTTAATACAAGAAATAGTAATGCGTCGGTTCGTTAGAGCAAGGAACAGTAGAGGAGGTCTAGTTGCTTTGTAAGAGACGGCCCTGCGGCCCGGCTCGAGTCTCGGTTGCCTTTTAAGGTGGCAGGCGTCGCGGTGCGCGGTACGGGGCGTCTAACAGCTGAGGCACGCGTCGTTCCTCGCCGCATTACACAGCAACAGCTGCCACCGCCGTTGCTGTAGTCGATGCCGACGACCTAATGTTCCCTCACTTCTCAATGCATCGTACATACTTAAACACACACACACACACACATATAATGTGTGTGTGTGTATTATGACCGTGTTCTTAACTAAAGATTAATAAAATCAAAAATCTCCGATCTCAAAAACACATTAAAAAAATAAACTCCAAGAATCATGTTTAACATAACTTTAACACATAAAACATATCGTCAGAATGTAGATTAAAGCGAAAAAGTGCACTAACAATTTATTACAACAACGTGACAAAATAAAACCCTGAATAATGAATAACGTATAACAGACGAAAACAAAGAGAAAAGTTTTTCCCTTGGGGTTGTACACACATGAACAAAATATCAATCACTGTTTACAGACCATAACATGCTGTTACATACACGTAAAAGTTGAATTTAAAAATATAGACATTATCAAAAACTTAGCTCGTATTATATAACTTTGTGAGGAAGAAAATAAAATCATCATTTGAACTTTAATTATACATAATTAAAAACTAATAGTTTTTAATTATATATTCTGTTAAGTGGTGTTCTGAAAACGGCACTATTAGTTAGGTGTCCAATTATTAATAAATTTCTCTCAAAACTTTCTTTCACATTTAAATGAAATACTAGACTAAAAAACAGAGGTTAATACATAAAGGTAGACGTTACATGACGGAATTTAAATTATACCCTGTACTAGTAAAAAAAAAAAGATAGAAAATCTAATTTTCAAGTTATTCCTTTAGTCAATAGAACGTAATGTTTTATCTTTTTAAATTATTAACTGATTTTATAGGTTAAATTCATTAACTATAAACAAAAAAAGTAAATTTATAAGGTTTTCGATAAATGATTAGATACATGACAGATAAATTAGTACAAATGTAACTATTTAAATGTTGGGAGCAATATAAAATTCTAATAATAATTTATACAATATTTTTGTTGACGTTAAATCTCTATTAATTAAAAAAAAAAAAAAAAAATAATAGTTAAAATAAAAAGTAAAAAAAATAAAGGGAATATTAGCTAACATTCTTTGATCGAAAACATCGAAGATCAAATCTTTTTTCTGGAGAGTAGCGGTAAAATAAATTCATACATCATCAAGATGCAGGTCAATAATTTGATGGTTATGTATAAATAACCACCATATTTATTTACAATTTCAGGAATTATATTCATTATTTAATGGCGTTTAAAGTCCTAGAAAATATTACATGTGTATAAGTTTATAATAAATTATTTCATCGTAAAAATTACTAATATTTTGGTTTAAAACACATTTCGGTTCTTAAACGTTTTAAAACAAAGACTAAAAATAATAAGATGTTTAAAAAATATAATAAACGTTGTAATCTGAAAACTTTATATAGTGGAAATTATACAAATTATATTTCAAGATTCACTGGTTAAAAATTTACGTTAAATATTTTGAAACATGAGCTCTTAGCTAATCAGTGAGGGACGTAATGACCTTCAGAAATTACAGCGCATACGTTGGGAGTAACGAGTTCAATGATATTGGTTTTAAGCCAATATGCGGTTGACTCCATTCCTTTAGACAGTTATTGCCGGTTTTAAATATTTTCCAATTGTAAATTAATGTTGAAAATAAGTACCGTTCCTAAGTTATAGTAAGTTTCGGCAAGCAGAAGAATCTTGAAACAAAATGGAAGACGTTGAAAATGAAAAATTTTTTAACTGAAATGATAACAGTTGAGACATCAGATCCCGGTTGAAATACAAGTTATATAGTCAAGATCCAGTTGTTTAAAGGTACGATTGGTTATATTTATTTTTTTATTTTTTAAATTTGGATTAAGTAATATCCAAAAATTAATCTTGTGTATTTCAAAAGTATGAAGAATACGTTTGAAGTTTTTTATAAATAAAATACCTAAAAAATTTATTTCCATAATATTTCCCCACAATTGCATTACGTATATCAATTACATTTATACTACAATTACATTATGTATACACAACTATGTTACTATATCATTAAGGCCTGAATTTATTATCTATTTTAATATTTTTTTTTTTAAATATGACTTCAAATATACATCATCTTAAAATATACATCATTCTGTCACGAAGGAATAAACAATTATAACTTATAACAATGTATTACTCTCTCTTTTTCTGTTTAGCCTTCTGAACTACCATAAGTTATTACTATCAGAGATGAATGAGGATTATAATGTATGAATCTAAATGAAGTGTAATCTTGTACAATCTAAGGCCGACCACTCCTGAGAAGTGTGGTTAATTGAAACCCAATCCACCAAAGAACACCGGTATCCACGATTTAGTATTCAAATCTGTATAAAAGTAACTACTACCATTATTACTAGGATTTGAACCTTAGAACTGTCGACTTTGAAATCAGCTGATTTGCGATGTCGCGTTAACCACTAGACCCGCCCGGTAGGCTAACAATGTATCACTAAATTATAGTAATACTTTTTATTATTTTTCTACGATTAACAGTTTTGTAAATATTCAGATAAAAAACTTCATTTATATGTTATTTTTGTACGAGTATCAAATAAGTCAGTAAAAATATAATTAAACGATTTTTTTTTTTTTTTGTTTAATGAAAATAGTTTTCATTTTACATTAATTAATTCTTTTTACAAAAAATAATAGAACTTGTTTGCATCTAACAAAAATAATTCTTTTAAAAGCAATAAATACGACTTATAATATTATTTTACTGAACTAAAAGTTGAAATCTTTATTGAAGAGTGTGTTATTATCGATTAAAACGAAGACCTTAATTAAGTTTTGAAAATTTTTAAAATAGGGATGTTATCGATGCAATAAAAGAAAACCAAAACACTGATCGCAAAGAATCATACTCCATTTTTATGAAAATGATGAATGACAAATCTATTGACAGCTTACTCGGCCGAGGATACATGCCGTTGACTACATATCGACTAACAAAGAAGCAAAGAGTTCAATGAACAAAAGGTACACTTTAAAACCTCATATAATATAATTGACTAAGTTATACTGGTTCGCAATCCTGTTTCCCAGACGATAGTAAAGGACAGAGAATAAATCACAATAGTTTCAGATACAAAATCTCTATAAAGGGTTAAACGATATTTGCAGCTGATTGCTGCAATTGTATGTAAAAAAAGGACTGCACTGCACTTATTTTTATGAAATAATTCTTAAGCAAAGTCGTTATGAAAGTACAGAAAAATATTAAATAAGTCCAACAGTAAATTGTAGGTTTAATAAATTAAACTGGGTAATACAACAGGATTTTATTTTGCGTAATAAAATACTTGTAATAATGATTTAAACAACAAAATCCTGATTAAATGGACTTAACGAAATAACGTTAAATTATTTAAATCTAAGAAAAAAAGAACTAACCCACCGGGTTGGTCTAATGGTTAACGAGACGTCGCTAATCAGCTGATTTCGAAGTCGAGAGTTCTAAGGTTCAAATCCTAGTAAAGGTAAAAACTTTTATACGGATTTGAATGCTAGATCGTGGATACCGGTGTTCTTTGGTGGTTGGGTTTCAGTTAACTACTCTTTTCAGGAATGGTCGATCTGAGACTGTACAAGACTACACTTCATTCAAATTCATACATATCATCAACAGCTGAATGTAAGAACTGATTACAATATACAGTAATTATTGTTATTGAAATGTATAATACGCCATTATAAATAATAAATGATGGAGTTTCACGGCAACTGTTTACTAGAAAAATAAAATCTTGATCTTTTTTTCGGCTGCCAATTAAGAATTTTTGCGTTAAAGGATTCTAATAGTAAAATTAGGCGTTTCCAGTTTACGAGTCAATCATATTTTTTGATAGGATATACCCGAAATTCCTGAAAAACGTTTTACAATGTTTGTGTTATCAATGCAATAAAGTCGCAAAGGTTTTAATAATTAAAGGTACTTTCTTATTCAATTCCAATGAAAGTTAGAATTATCGACTTCAGACTCAAAAAGACGAAATCTGAAACAGTAATTTGGAGTGCGGCTCGTTCTTTAGCTGCAAGAAGACCATCCCCCCCCTCTCTCTCTATTGTGTGTGTGTGTGTGTGAATAATAAATATATATCAAGATACATTCCTGCAGCAGAACAAGTAATAAGTATTTTCAATAATACATTTTTCTCAGTCTTCCTATGTATAGATGAAACATATTTGATTCTTTTTACTAGAGAACAGCATTTAAGTTAATTTAACTCCTATAGAGAAATTAATTTAAAAAACTTATAACTAAGAGTAGCTAATAACATGTATTATTCTACAACATGCTAGTTAAAACATAGATGTGTACAGTAAACAAAGGATATAAAATAAAAAACTGGACCGTTTCTAACTTTTTTTTTCCAAATATTTGAGACGGTATATAATATTCTTACGGAGTATATGTGTATGCGTTTGTATTACACCGGTGACAGGATTTCAGAGGGACGGTTAGTAATACGAACAGCTGATACTAATGCACGGTAAAGAAGACTGTAGCCAAGTGTTTCTTCTCACCTCACCGCCTCGTGCGGCTGTCGGCCAGGCACACGATTTATACAGCCATGTTTGTTGTTACAGCAGTCCTCTCTGTTTTCCTTCCAACGACACTCATTATTATTGTTACAACTACATTCAACTACGCTCCTAATCACCAAAGAGCAAGGAAGTAGTGACGTATCATAAATATCAAATTTCATTTAAAGATTACAGATTTACTTTAATTGGAAATGTATTTAAATATAATTAAAAATAAAAAAATTTGGTCTAACATAACATAAATTTTTTGGAGAAAAATCCTACAATACTTTGTTACATCACCGTGTTTCCTATCTTAAATCAAATACAGTAATGAAACATCCAAAATTTTACATTTTTTTAAACATCTCTTAAGTTTAAATTATCGCTTAAAATTCTGACTTCCAACAACATGAAATAAGGATTCAGATCATTTTTAAGAATTTTGATTTAAACAATTTTTCTTACGCCCATTAAACGGTAATAGTTCTAATACGTGTCAACTAATTTGCTATGACACTATAATAAACAGTTGTAAAATTTCTAGAACGTGCATCTTTATACGCGCGTTTTTAGAAAATTTAAATTTGGAGGAACATTCTGAAAATAATTGTAACTAGACAGGTACAACAATAGTTCAATATACTTTTAATAGAACCAGGATTTTATAAAAAGAAATTCCAGTCTGTAAAAAAAAATAAAAAATATAGATTTACAAAGAGAAAAATTGAAAATCACAAGCTTTATTATTTCTGGATCGTTAGGAGTAAAAGTATGAATAAATAAACACCACGTAAAAAAATGTATTTTTAGACACGTAAATAAAATATAAAATAGAAACATACTATATTTAATATTTTATATGCAGGATAAAAGAGTCAACGGGTAAATGGCATGCTAATGTTTACCGATGTTCTTACCAAAGATCGATATTTAATAAGTTAGCAATTAAATAACATTTACGAAAGATCGAAACTTCATTGCGTTTCATAGGCACTCGTTCTATTATGTATTCCAGTTTAATGTTGTTAAAATTATTTATTAATATTTAAATTCTTATTAAGCTACATAACGAAATATGTTTGCATTTTTTTTGGACGTAGAAGGATTGTTAGCAGACATCAACGAATACATATAAATCTTGTTCAAAATAAACATTTTGAATTTATAAAAAGTTACAAATATTAATGTAGAAAATTAAAAAAATAAAAATACCGTATTAATAAAACAATAAATATAGAAGGCAGTAATAAAACATACGTTAATTTATAATAATCTGCTAGGTATTAGATGTTATATTTAAATAACAGAAAAATCTTTCAGGTATGTTAATTACTATACCTTCCCGAGACTGAGTTATGCTTAATTGCGGGTCCAGTCTCGGGGAGGAGTAGTATTCCGGTGAGAAAGGTTTAGTCGGTATGGGGCAGGTTATATTATGCCTAACAACATCTTGGCAGAGCCTGTTAGCTAGCCCGGAACGGAGAGCGTCCAAGTCGGAGCTCGACACACCCGTGGTGGCGTGTGTAAATGGGATTCCTTCATCTCCGGAAAATAAAGGTATTTTAATTACTATTGTAAAATTTTAACATAAGCTATGTATTTAACATAAAATTTTCACTCTTCCAGCATTCGGTTTTAATAATGAAGATATAGATACTAAAAGAAATACGTATAACATATTTCCGCTTCGAGTGAGAAGTTTGTAATTAAATTAACTTGACGTCATCCAGATCTGTAGCGGCATAGCTGGACGCAGGTTGTGTTGTGAAGAAAAGTAAGGAACTCTGCTAATCGTAATACAGAAAATGATGATGTTCACAGAAAACTGTCTCTCCTATGCACCATGCTAGATTACACTTAAAAATTATATAAGTTGTTATATAAGTAGTAAACATGAGTAAATACTCTATAAAAAAATATGAGAAGAAACAGAAATTATATTACAGAGTTCTGGTAATTTAATTGCTTACTGCTAGATCGTGAAAATTAGCCACGTGAAGGTTTTAATGTAGTTCAAAATTATGAACTACATTAAACTTTAAGCGCTGTTTAATCTCCCTATTCTGTTTCAGAGATTAAAATAATCCAATAACTATAATCCATCATTGTTGCATAAAAGAAGGCTTGGAAATTAATTTTCGGGTAAAAAAACGGCAGTGTCTTTATAAGACGGAAAACCATGAGGATATTGCCAGTAGACCATTGGTATTGCCTATATCTTGAATTCTGAAAGGAGATTAAATATCTAGAGGTTTCTTGAATGGGAAACTTACTTAGAAAGCCCATTAAGATAAAGTAATAAAAAGATCCAGATGTTCAGCTATAATTATTAAACGCCTGTTGGTTTGTAACGTCTTCAAGGGTGAGTGGGAATTACATGTATAAAGAACAACGATAAGTTTGATTCCGCTAATTAAAAGAATGTTATTAACTATGTTTTGGTCGTCCAGTTGGGATCTCAAAATAAGAATTTAGCCCCTCAAATCTACTGTTCGAACGGTATGAAACGTCTGCAGACTGGACTAGAGGTAATCAGCACATGAGTTTTACCATACCGATGGTGTGGCGTGAACCACAGGACCGTTTGTTACTGTTATTTCTGTTACAAAGATAAAAAGAATAAGTAGAAAATCCAAACATATAGTGCAGTACCCGAACAATACAATACAATCTTTTACAAGATCACGCCTCAAGGTGAGGACTAGAATACGAGGTAGCCACTATTCGACAACAGCAAGATGATCCTTCTTTTGAAGTAGAATTTTCTTCGTGAATTTCATCTGATGATTCAACGATGGGTGAACTAAACGACCCTATTCGGGATTTGAATTTGTCGAGGAAACATGCAGAGTTTTTGAGATCTAGGCTGAAAGGTTAGAATCTTCTCCAATCTGACATTAAGTGTATTAAATGTCAAGAAGTTTTAACATTTATATCCTTAAGAAAACAGTTTAGTATACTGTAACAGTGTTTGCGTATTACGCCTACAGTTCATCGTGAACACAACTACAAAAAGGAAATTGTTCATCGATTCTTCAAAAACTATTTCAAAGGCTGTCCTTTTGCACAATGGCAACAAATTTTGTTCTGTGCCATTAGCTTATGCAACTAACATGAAAGAAACATGATAATATGAATATCCTGTTAGAAGAAATTCAGTAAAACTAATACCGCTGAATTATATGTTATAATTTCAAAGTATTTATGTTATTAATGGGTTTCCAGCTAGACTACATTAAATTTTGTTGCTTTCTGTGCAAATGAGACAGTAGGGAGAAGACATTATATTAGAAAGGAATTGCCAAAGAAATAAGTACTTATTCCTGGACAAGAAAAATTATTGCTTCTCAAAAACTCTGCAAAACAATGGATAAAAATGGTACTGGATTTAATTGTTTGGAAATAAATTTCCTCGTATTGGTGACGCACAAATCAAGGAAGCAATTTATATGGGTTTCCAAATAAGACTTTTGATTAGAGATAGAAATTCGAAGAACTCAAGACTAAACCAAGTCGTAAAGTCATGTGGAGGTCATTTAAAAGTGTAGTGCGAAACGTTTTAGTAAATCATAGATCCCAAAACTACTGTGAAAATTGTAGGTAAATTATTAGTTGTACAAACAATGGTGTAATACATTACTAAAAATTATTGCTTGGATTCACATCTGAACTTCTTTCCAGATAATCACAGCGCCTTGCCTTCAGTGACGAACATGGAGAATGCTTCCATCAGCAAATGTTAATCATTGAAAACAGGTAACAGCGATAGTGAAGAATGCTCGCAGACTGTTTTTGGATACCAAAGAGGCATGTTCAAGATGCCAAACACAAAAACAAAACTATCACATACTAGGTAAGTTGAATAATGGTATCCTGTACGCATGTAAATTCTTAACACTTCTTTTAAAGTTAGCCTACGTATCACAAAAAATCGATGGGCGAAGACAGATAGATAGAAGATAATCTGTTTACATATTTGAATTCAGCTTGAAAAATTTCTATTACGATTATATATTTTGTTCCTTGTGCCTAAAAATGTTTAATGTGTTTCTCAATGTAACTGGTGTAAACATTCCAATAAAATGTCGCAAAGGCGCAACTTGCAGAAACCAGTCCTCTCTCCAACTTCCTCATGGAGTTAGAGTTTGATACGAATTACTCGAGAAAGGTTTAATCCACTTTTCATTATCGAACAACGAAAATTCTTCAGACATCTGTACGCTGTTTGTCTATTACAATATGATATCCTACTAGTTATAATCATTCTTCAAGGCGGCAAACACGTCGTTCTTAAATGTGAAGCTCTTGAGAGGAAGTTACGTCTGGGATCCATGTTTCGGGAGATGCGGTTATTTCACACTGTTGGGAAATATGTGGACCTTTTATAATGATACAGAGTTGGACAGACAAAGAAATTTAGTTTTTCTAGAAGCGCACAATAAATCTCATAGCTGAGCGTCCTCGTTTCCTTACCTCTCCATAATATATAAATAAAAACGTACCTTTTTCCTGGGCAATAAAATACAATTTATTACTTCAGGCAAACATATTAACTTTAATGGTCGAATAAGGCGTAAGTCATAATCTGGTAAGTTAATTTTTGCCTTTCGCTGCAGACTGCATTTTAATATACTTGTGCTTGTTACTGTAAGCAAAAATTAAATATAAATGAGTATGAGTATGCAAGAGTGTTTTATCGTGTTAAGTGGGTAATATTACACCTCAGTGAAGGTTACTGAAAACTAATTAATTTATGATGCGATGTGATGCAGCGAATAAGCAGAGCACTGTACATCAGCAGTGGCAGTAGCATGGTCATGACGTCATATAACTCGATAAACTCTGTTGCTATGGCGACTGTTAAACAAAATGTTAATGCCCCTAGACGATCTGTCTGTCATCAGATACCTGTATATTCAAGTTCAATTTCAGTTTATTAAAAAAAAAAAAAAAAATAAAATAAAATTTTCATGTTATAATAAATCTGCTTAACTTTTACTCTAATATGGTTTCGTCCAACGTTCAATAAGTAAATTTACAACTTTAATTAGCGACCTGCCGATTAAAAATAAAAGTTTGGTTTATAACCAAAAAACTGATTTTGATGACAGCGTTTTTTCTTCACCGTTCAAAGAAAAAAAAAGAAAAGATAATAGCTAATGAAATGTAAAATTTATTTAATTATACTGAACACAGAGTTTAGAAATTACAAAGTTTTACGTTAGGATTAATTAATTTCAAATGATACAGGATTCCAAACGGACTAATAAATGTACGTCCCCCAAAAATAAATGAAAAATTAAATACTTAATAAATAAGAATGAAAAGAGAATACAACAAAAGGACTCAAGTATGGGTTACCAAAAAAGGTAAACAGTTTTCAACAGTAACAAAAGATAATAGATAAGAAACACATAATGGACTTTTAAATTAAGATCGAATAAAAGAGTCTACCACAATGTATATATATATATATAATTTTTTTTTTTAATACGCTCAAAGAAATCCCGACATATGCTTTACACGGATTTAATGAGAATCTAACAAGAAAATTACAGAGAAAGAAAGGAGTGGATAAACAGCCCGCATAATGAAACAACCTCTCCCACCAAATGAGTACTTGCAAAATCTCTACAAACAGCGAGAATTCATACAAAACACAATCCCTCGAAAGATCGACTTTTTTTTTTACCCAGGATGGAAGCACCATATTGGTGATCAACGACTTCACGTAAAACAGTACAAAATGAGCTACAAATTTCTATTTCGTTAGATAATGCCTCAACTGGGGCGTGCCGAATTCTTAAGAAAAACCCTTGCCTATCGCCGGAACTGCGTGCCTGTTGGAAGATCCAACTAAACCATTTCAACCGTTCTGCCAAACATATATATTAATCATAGTATAAAATAACTTACAACAACAGTTTGTTTTTTCTTTTAGCTAAGAAACCAATAATTCGAAAAAAAAAGGGCTCTCGTTATTTTAAATAATTATATACCAGATTTCACATATTCTTTATTATTACGGTAGGAAATAGTTGTTTGGATATTCTAAATTAGATTTTTTTTAAAACTAATCTATGATAAGTAGAGGTAAGGCAGTGTTGAAGACAATTTGAACGCTACATTTTTCCAATTGTTAGGTTTAAAACAATAAATATCTATGATAAAAAATTCCTACACCTGTTTAAACGACGTTATCACAATTTACCTGTACCTGCAACCCAAAACGAAAACTACTTTATGCCAGATCGATGAAATATAACTGTTTTTAAAATAAAATTCAAACCCTGATTAGGAAATCCATCACTAATTTAATAAATAAAACTGAAGGCTTTATAATACAGCAGAAGTTATTCTTTACCGGTTAGGATTTTTATTGAATTTCCACATAATCATAAAACTTTTAATGCAGTTAAGAAAATTTAAGGGAAACTTTTCCAAACAATTAAAAAATAGTAACTTACATAATAGGACAACGTTAGAACTAATGTTGCCAAATCAAAAAAAAAAAAATTAATAATAAATAAAAATCAATCAATAAATAAATAATAATTCGTAAAGTACGAAACGAAAAAAAAAAAGAATTACCAAAATTAGTTGTTTCGGTTATGATTTAGGAGATTTTGTTTTTCACGGGGAATAAGGGAGTTAAGGTCCAATAAACACTAATTATTAGTGCACTTTAAATCTTTCCGGGATACAATTAGAAAAGAACAGCAGCTACCGTATGTCAAGAGTGGTGTAAGCCCAGAACAGTAGAGAAAACAAACCGTTGATTGTAATTGGGCGCAAAGACGTTGTTAAAATTAAGATAATAATAAAAAAAGAATTAAATAATAAATATATTAAAAAATAAATATCACATCATAATAGTTAGAAATTAAGAATACATATTATATAGCCGATAACTATAAATGAAAGAAATATCATGAAGTAAAACAGAATATCGCGTGGAGTAGCCCATGAAGATCTGGTTTTAAATATAAAACAGTCATTACATGAAGATGATAGATTGTACACGTAGGCCATCTGAGATTATGCTGAATATAACATATTCCATAGAAGCAAAAAAGAAATAATATAGATATGCGACAACAACGGAATAACAGTTAAGTAAGAAAAAAAATCTTTAGATTTTTGGAAAATAAAATAACTACTCAAAAAAAATAGCACAATTAAATATTCGATATTTTTCGCGAATAATTAGATTTTCTAATTAGATTGTGGTAATTCTTTTTTTTTCCATTTCGTACTTTACGAATTATTATTTATTTATTGATTGATTTTTATTTATTATTAATAATTTTTTTTTTTTTTGAATTTGGCAACATTAGTTCTAGTGTTGTTCTATTATGTAAGTTATTATTTTGTAATCGTTTGGAAAATTTTCCCTTAAATTTTCTTAACTGCATTAAAGGTTTATGACTATGAGGAAATTCAATAATTTTTTATTAAATCTTTATTATGTACAATCTCGCTTAAGAATTATTGATTACACATGATAATTATAAATGAAATACAAAATACATTTCATTAAACATAGTTAAACGTACCAAGATATAACTTGCATATTTTTTCAAGGTTTTATGGCTTATGTGCAATAATTGTACGTTACAGGGCAACAATTCACTTTTGAAAGTGTATAGTAGGGAAAGTGTGTTTGATTGAATTAAGGAAAAAAAAAATGTTATGAAACATTTCTTTAAAATAGAAACGAGATATGTATTTTATAGTATAGTATAATAAAACATTGTTTAGTTACTGATCAGATTCAAACTTGATAATTTATTATCAGTGTAAAGTTAATTTTGGAAAGATGTTTATCCTTTTTTTTTAATTTCCTAACCGATCTTTTACATACTTTATCACTGATTCTCTTTAATAATTAAATTTTCATTATTATTATTATTATTATAACATTAAAGTTAATATTTTAATATCTATAAAATTATTATTACCTACAATATGTAAAAAAAAAAAAAAAAAATCTTTAAATTTCAACATCGATATACGACGACGAGTTGATAACTAGACTAGGTGGGTTAAGCAGAGGTAATTAAAAAGTTGTTTTAACTAAAACAAATGAAGTGTAGTGAAGGAAAAACTTAATTTTGATGGAATTATTAAAGTAAAACATTTTGTCAAATATTAAACTAATCGAAGGTAAGCTTTTAAATTTGAGGCTGCAGGAAAAGAAAAATAAAACTAAAATTTGCGTTCAAGCTTTTATCACACCTACGTAACAACTTGCAAGAAGATGAGATTTAGTAATACAGGCATCAGAGATAATTAAAATTAGAAATTATGAACACCGTACGACAGATACATAAAATTTGGAAAAACTCTTATCCTTCCATCATCGCTGTATTTAAAAGATGATTTACAAATATGAAAAATAATATTTTTAAAAGTGTAAAAATATATGTCCAATACATGAATCGATCGGAATTAAACGAGTAAAAGCAGTATCTAAATGAAAAGAATAAAACTTATTGAATGGAATCGGTTAAATAATGGAAATTTAATTAATTAGACACTCATTTTCTCACAAATAATAAAATTAAATAAACACTACTTAAAACTGAAAAATTAATTGTACTCTGTACTTTTTATTAAATCTTTTTTTCACTAAAAAAATTGCTTTTCATTTATCACGGATTGGATTGCTTTTACTTTCCTGGTAATAGAAATACTCGTATCAAACGTTTTATCTTCTAACATCCCGAGATAACTTTAATTTTGGAATCAATTAAACACAAAAGAAAAAAAAAATTAACAGACATGTATAAAAAACAGATTTGTACTTTGAACTTGTTTCTGCATTCATGTTATGAAAGTAATCATAGCCAATTAGAAATGAACAGTAGACTAATAATACTATATTATTAAGTTTTAAGATTCCTGTGCAAGGTGAAAAGATAAAGTTGCTACGTTTTGCTGACGATATAGTAATTCTAGCAGAAAGTAAAAAAGATTTAGGTGAAACTTTGAATGGCATGGATGAAATCCTACGCAACAACTACCGCAATAAAATAAACAAGAACAAAACGAAAGTAATGAAATGTAGTAGACATAATGCAGATGGACCACTGAATATAAAAATAGAAAAAGATTACTGAGGTAGAAGAATTTTGTTATTTGTGAACTAGAATTACTAAAGATGGACGAAGCAGGAGCGATATAAAATGCTGAATAGCACAGGCGAAACGAGCTTTCAGTCAGA
>JAAAKQ030491209.1:0-21373 GCA_010016005.3 Zanna intricata
GATGGGTAGCTCCTCTGAGGAGGGACATTTCGGTTCTCCACAAGCGGAAAATCGGGTGCCTTGAAGAATCAGGGGAGCCCTCTATAGGGGGGGGGGTTCTTAAGGGACCCAAGAAAGGGAGGGGGCAATCTACTGCCACGACACTCCGCGGCGTCTGAGTTATGCCTAACGGTGGGTCCAGTTGCCCCGACGGTGTTAAAAAAAAAAGAAGTTTAACAAAACAGAACAAGTGAATTTTCAAAGATTTTTTTCTTCAGGGAATAAAAACAAATGGTTTCGAAAAAAATCTTAGTTAACTCTCTGATTACTATGCTATAGCTCAAGTAAAGGCATATTTTCCAAGCAAGGCAATAATTAGAAGTAATTTCTTCAGAAATTACGGCTAATTATTTTCAGGTGTTTAAGTTATAATTAATAAAAACCCAGTAAAAAAATAAATTTTGATAAATTTAAGTTATTATTTATCGGTTATATATTTTATACAATCAATTCTACTAATGAATTATCCTTCATATTTGATTTTTTTTCTGTAAAGTAAAATGTAATATCTACAATAATGATTTGTTTGAGAATTAATGTCTACCTTTGATTACATGTTAATTTTTTATAATAAAAATTGTTGTATAAGCAACTGATTTTTTTTAAAAATATTCTGAGGGACGTTTCTCTCAGGTAAGATGTAATTATGAAATGATTAGTTATCGAGATTCTTTAAGATAAGGAAAGGTGTCCTGTATGCTCTAATCTAGGTCCAGTACTGTATTCAATATTAACTTCGAACTCTGGATGATTGCACCGTAGCCACATATGCCGATGACACTGCTATCCTTCTAGTTAACGAAGACCTTAAACTACCTTCGCTGGAGCTGCAAATAGTATTGGACTTTATCTACGCATGGCAGAAAAAATTGAAGATTAAAGTTAATTAGGTAAACCAAAGAACAACACGTTAGCCATGAGTACGGGAAATTAACTCAATATAAATATGGATAGTGTCTTGATCCCACAAACAGATATTTTGTGGTACTTAGGACTTCACTTAGATCTATGTTTGACCTTGAAGTGTCACGTGAGGATAAAAAAAAAACAACTGAACGCGAAATATATCCCTATATTTCGCATTGGCTGCTGCGAAGAAACACACACACCTCATTTTCCAATGATTTTCGGATTTACAAAGTTACCCTACGAGAAATATGGACTTGTGGTGTGGAGTTGTAGGGAACAGCAAAAAATATAAACGTAGATATTATTCAACGCTTTCAAAACAAGGAAACAAGAGCAATTACAGAGGCACTATGGTTTAAACGGAATGATGATATTCATGAATATCTGGAGCTTCTGACGGTTGAAGTTGGAAGCCAGCACAATGTTAAATACCAACAACGTTTATAAAATTACTTTAACCACTGATCGATCAATCTGGAGACGTGCGAAGGTTGAGACGTCTCCCTTTGTTTGATTTAGGGGTTACTAATGACAGTTTGCAGTTATTTTTACCAAATCTAGTTATGATATCAATATCATATGTTATTTTGTTTACTTCTTTATTTATTTATTTTTTGTTAATAACAACAAGTTGTTTTGTTCTTTGTTAGACTAGCAATCATCACTTAATTATTTATATATTTCTTTTTTATTGACTATTTATTTGATTTCATTTAATTTTTTTTGTTTTTATGGACTATGAAGTATTGGCAGATATATATAATTTATTTTTTGTTACTTATGAACTTTTAGATTACTTTTTGAATAAAATAATATTTCCACTAACTTACAATTTTTAATATAGATATAGAGCGCTTTCGAAGTCACTTCTTCAACATCATAGAATATTTGAAGTTATTAATTTAATAACATATAAATACATTCTTTTTATATAATTATAGGTGAATTGAATCAAGATTGTTTCGTTCATAATAGCCGATTATCAATTAATAAAATAAGTTATTCGTTAATAAAAATGTAATGTTAAGTCCTCAAGATGTTTACGACTATTATGACATATGAAATGAAATAGTACCAACCTATTGTGTAGTACTGTGTAGTGTAATATGTAGTGTGGGGCATTATTGTGTAATTTGGTTATATACAATATCATTATCAAATTTTAGATTACTACTTACTGATAACCTAGTTTTTTGAATGTAGAAAATTTTTTATAGTTCTAAAATCTATTTCTTCTATTTTATTTAAAACAAAAATGTTGATAAATAAATATGTTTAAATATTAATACTTACAAAAAAGGCTTAATAGCTTCTGAAGTTAATTTTAACTCTTCAAAATAATACTATATTATTAATGAAACCATAAATAAATTGCTTAAAACTTAAAGCCATTTTTGTTATTTCGGTAGGTTGAATTAATTAGCGAAGCGGATATAACGGAAGCTTCTTAATTGTAGTAAGTGGGTTGTGCTAAGAACTTTAAAACAAAAAGTTATCCTTTAGATTAAAAACTTATTTTATTTGCATAAAACCAGTATTATTTTGTTCTTTTATGAATATTAGACTGACATCCTAAACAATTATGCCAAAAACTTTTATTAGCCATCATCATTCTTTTGATTTTAGTAGATCTTCAATAATCCCACATTATCATAAACAAATAGATTTTATTATCAGTCTGAATTTATAAAAGGGAAATGGTTTTTGTTCATAACTTCTTACTTTTATTATTATTTTTTTTATAGAGCTTAATATAATTTATTGTATATTTTCAGATTTCTAAAATCTAACGTGTATTTTGAACGATTTTTTTTTTAGATTAGATAAGATGTTATTAAAAAATTTTTCGAAATTATCTTGGCTCAAAATTTATAAAAGTAAAGATATATATGAATTAAAAACATTTACATTAAATTGTATTTAAAATTCAAAACGAAAATTCAATACTCAACTTGATTTCGGTAAAAATAGTTTATTTATGTTAATTGACCATTTACAAAGCAAATATTTACATGATAATTTACAAGTAAATTATGTTTAAAAAATACTTTATCTTACCGTTGTATATGATAACTTTATCAGCTCCCGCTCTAGCGGTTACGTTGCTCCGTACAAAAAGACAAATTACCGCCGTTTAAGAATGTATGAATATATATTCAATATATATATATATATACATATATGTGTGTGTGTGTGTGTGTGTGTGTGTGTATACAGGTGTATCAAAACTGCACGGCAATCTCTCGGAAACGGATTCTATATCTAAAAATAAGAAAAAAGTTTCCAATAAATATATGCCTGAAAAGTTTTGTTAGCGAGTTACGGTTAGCGAAAGATTTCGATCGGTTTTCAGTTCCTCCCGTTAAATAACACGTCACTGAATTTCTGGGAACCCAAATTTAGCGGTAAATGTTATGGTTTCTTATGTTTTTTAGCCTGAGAAATTCAAATTTAAACTTATTTAACGGGAGGAACTGAAAACCGGGCGAAATCTTTCGCTAGCCGTAACTCGCCAACAAAACGTTTTCAGGCATATTTTATTGGAAACTTTTTTCTTAATTTTAGATATAGAATCCGTTTCCGAGAGATTGCCGTGCAGTTTTGATACACCCAGTATATATATATATTTTTTTTAAAAGTTATATACTAGTATATTTTACTTTTAATAAAAATCAAATCATTTGATTTAAATTCAAATAAAAGCATGTATTTAGAAAGAAAAATATAACATAACATAAAAATTGATAATCAAGCACTACTAAACAGTAGAAATTAAGAAATATCTGTACCGAGCCACAAATTGTTAACCAAATAATTTTTTACATTTTTAAATCCTATTAAAATGTATATTAGTGTACAAACAATCAAAATATCATTATTTTGAAAATACAACAAAGTAAAATCAACTAAGCTAAAATCACAAAAAAAATTTTTCTTAATTTCAGTTTTGCAGAATTTTTTTTTATTTCACCTTTTACATTTACTTGATCACTAATTTCATGCTCAATTTCCAAAATGGCAAAACCATTAAGACGATATTTGTGTAATAGTCGAACGTAAAAAGTTCTTAAGAAATTTTTACTTAGAAACTCTTTTCGCCACTTCCTATAGCTATTGGTACTGTTAGCAATATTCTTAAAGCAATAGTAAAATTTGGGGCAAACTTTAACTTTGTAATTAAACTTAGTACATTGCTTAGACTTTCTTTTTTACCCAAAAGAGCAAATACTACTGAAATTTCCTTAGCTGATTTTTCCCAATTTATGTCAACAGAATCACCATTTGTTAAAATACATTCTAAATCCTAAAATCTAAAGTTTTAGTAGTTTGGACATGGTATTTAAATTGTATTTATTATATAGGAATTGAAAATAGTTACTATGATTACTAAGTTTTTCAAGTCTAGCATCTAGTGCATTTAGTGCTTGATTGATTGTAAAATTTAAAAAAATCTATTTTATATATATATTTTTTTTGATCTTTGATGGGTCCATCTCGTGCTTCGTATGAAACGTTCCTTTTCTTCTTCTAACGTGGTGTTCTTGTTATTGTTGATCGAAAATTAGCTTCCATATCAAACTCGGTTTCATGTTTCTTTGCATAAATTGTCGTTTCATCGTAGGGTGAATCCTTCCATGAAACTAGAATAAGTTAAATATTTATTTTATGTAAAAACTCTTTCATTGTTTCGATTCGATAATCGATTTTCGATAAAGTAGTATCTATCAAACTAAACAACAGTTTAATTACAGGTGTACTTACCTTTAAAAATTAAGACACCGCAAGATGTAAATTTTAGAAATTATGCTGTCACTACCGACGTACTAGCAAGAATAATGCTATTATGTAATGAAACCGTTCTTTTGTAATTACAGGTAATAAGCAAGTCTATGCGTGTTCAAACATTAGTTGAAACAGCGCTCTGCTCGATTGATAATGCTATTGTGTTCACAGAAGTATATGCATGTTCAAACAACTTCAATCAGCATCCTTTACAAATTCTGTGTTAATTTTTCAATAATAGTATAACATTTTTGACTTTGAAACGGAAAAAATATAAATATGCTACGCACTGTAAATTTTTAGCGAACAAAAAAATTGATATGCGAAATTTTATATTAATTGCGTATTTAACACATCAATATTTTTCTCACACTTACAGCCAAAATGGCGCCCCGGACAGTTGTACGTTGCCCGCCCGTAGAGCGGGCGCTGAACTTTACTATTCTCCTTTTCTTCCGTCTGTAATGCTCGAGGACGACTGATACAGATAAACATACCTTATTAATAACCTTTATATGAAAGGATACTTTGATTGCTGAGATTAAATTAATGACTGTACCTCAGGATTCATGACATTTTTTTTTAAAATGTACTTTTTGTAGTGGTATTTTTTCAAAATAACACGTTAAATTCCAATCGTGTCATATAATATTTTTGAAATATTTTTATATCTAACTGATTGAGCAATACGAAGTCCTATATTTATTCAACCAACACTTGATAAATTTTTATTTATGTGACACAGCTATGAAATAAACTTGTTCAGCAATTTTTATGAAATTTTAAAATAAGATTTCTTGCTACTAGATGGAATGACTTATCTATTATAATCTTTCACAAATTGTCTTTCCAAAATAGTGACTTCTGTCTTTCTTAAACTAGATTTGATCATGAGATGTGATGGAAGGGAAGTTGTCATCAATCCACCGTTATCTGAGAGTTGAGATGTGAATTTTGCAACCCTCTCTATTTATCACGACTTACCTTTAATTTTTATATCATGCATATCATTCCTCTTTCATCTTCTAGTAAGTAATAGCTTACGGTGGTTCCGGAGTATTTCGTGCCATCGGAGTTCCGGTTTTAATTTGCTTACTCACAACATATTAATATTATCATTACTAATATTATATATATATATATTTATTTTAGTTCTTTATTTTCTCATTAATTATGTTAAAGAAAAAAATTATTAGTAATTTATTATCTATAAAAGAGTTTTGTTTAATAAAATATGATTAATTATGTTACACTTGAAAAATAATTTAAAAAGTAATTCAAGTTGTAGAAATTACTTTTTAATTAGTAAGATGTACTATCTTAATCTTATTATATCAAGTACCCGAATTCTTAACTTCCTTTCAAAGAAGCATTTCCTCATATTTAAATATAAATAAACTTCTTATAAAATATGTTTACTTTATCAAGAAAAACATTTTAAAAGATGTTTCTTTTTATTTTTTTCGTTAATTCTTTAACTAAAGCTGTTAGAATAAAAGGGATTTTGAAAGTTTATTCAAGGTGAATTTTAAAGATTACTTAATAAAGAAGTTTATAAGTAAATTTCTTAAGTTTTATATAATGTAAAAATTTCACTGTAACTCTTAAGAAAAATCATAATGCAGAAATGTATTAATTATCATAGTAACATTTAATTTAAAATCTATTTAATTAGTATTTATGATAATAGTTTATACATATATATATATATATATATATATATATATACATAAACATTTTTTTTTTTTAAATCTGATGTGGACACCATATTGCCTATTGAATTACATATACAACTTTGTAAAAGTACATAAAATTTTATTTCGCTAATAACTTCTGATTTTTTCATATTTTTTTAAATTATTATTATTGCTATTATTGAATTTTTATGTATTGTAAGTTTTTTTATAACCAGAAGTTAATAATTATTAATAAATCAATATATCTCAAAAAAAAAAAGTTAAAAAATGGAAAAGGAGATGAAATCTGATCTGTCAGGCATATCTGATCTGACAGATATGCCTTCCCTTGTAAGATCAAAATATTTCATTAATTTAAATTTTATTGGGCTATACCTCTAAAACCTGTGTGAAAATTAGAAACACTTATGATATATCATTTAATGAAAAGCTCTCAATGAAAACTTATTATTGCAGTTAAGAAAAAGTCGAAAATCCAATTTTGTTTTTGGATTTTGGGTTTTTTTGGACACTTGCTTCAGATTGCAACCAAAAGGGGAAGTCCACAACTAGATGTTACAACAGTACTAAATCTAAAATTTCAACATCGTACGGCTAATAGTTTTTAGAATTGCAAATAGAGTCACACTACTTCCTTTACTTCGTTAAAAGAAGTAAAAAAGATTTTCAGTACAAACTTTTAATGGAAGATTAAAATATAATTTTATCTAATATATATATATATATATATATATATCAGTGTTATATATATATATATATGTAATATATTTATTATCTGGATTTTGGATTATATGTAGGATTATACCCATTTGTATGAAGATTATAGATTCCAAATTTAATTTTTCATTATTTCATATATAGCATGTCTTTCAATCTCACATTCAGAAATATTTGTACGAGTAATCGATATTGAAAATGTACATAAATCTAACAGTTTTCAGATAATTTCATTTATATTTATGTAGTCTATATGAATTTCAGAATCGAAAAATACAATCTATATTGTTAAAGAATTCCTGCTTAATATCTTTAAAAGCATCCATTATTCAATCATATCTTATTTACACTATCGAATACAATAGGCCTATTTTAAACATGTTACGAAATTTTCGCAAAAAAATATACCATCAGATATTTCTGTTACGTCCTTCATTGTTTTATTATAATATATTAATCATTAAAATTATATATTTTCTACATGATTCCTACTTTAAAAACAAACAAGATATATTGAGATTTTTAGTTTTTATTAATAAAATATCGTTTTTGAATTAATATTTTCAATAGAATATTTTTCAGTTCCTTTAAGATTTCTCTTTCGATGAAATTTATTTTTTCTAGGATTTAACTAACTAAAACAGGATTAAACTAAATGTCTTTGCAAACATTTGTTTTCTCATGGAAACATCTTCCATACTGGTCTATTTCATACCGGTCCATCAACCCGACTATTGGTTTGATATTACCGACTGATATTATCAGGACTGATATCGAACTGATATCGTTTAATATTATCTGTTGATATTACCGACTATTTGCGGTCTTTTATATCCTGCTCACTTTTATATTTCTTCCGCTAGGATTTAACTAACTAAAACAGGATTAAACTAAATGTCTTTGCAAACATTTGTTTTCTCATGGAAACATCTTCCATACTGGTCTATTTCATACCGGTCCATCAACCCGACTATTGGTTTGATATTACCGACTGATATTATCAGGACTGATATCGAACTGATATCGTTTAATATTATCTGTTGATATTACCGACTATTTTCGGTCTTTTATATCCTGCTCACTTTTATATTTCTTCCGCGATTTATTGCTTTAAAACGGTTTGATACTTTTCAATCAGCATTCTTTGAATAAATAGTTCAATGAGTATATTTTTTTCCTTGTTTCTCCAGATCCAGATCTCAAACCTTTCAAAACTCACACTATTCTCTAACATTTTCATATACTGTGTAAAGCAGATTGCTAAATTTTCTTTTTAATTATTGATTTAGTTTTATATATGACTGTTTACTTTATATATCTATCATCAGTAACCAAATTCCCGTATATTTTTAAAATTCATTCTCTATTAGGAAAACAGTAATACAAGTTTTTTTTCAGTTTATCTTATTAAAAAAAAAAAAAAAAATACGTTGGATAGATGGAGTAAAGAAAAAGATATGTTCAGCTAGAGTAATTATAATTTGAAATATTCTGATAAATAGTTTAACAAATCTACTTATAATTTCTATATTATTTAAGTAGCAAGACGACTAAATTAATTTATTCATAAAAAATATATTCTGACTCGCATCTGATGATAAAATTAATGTACAGTGGTCATTCTAAATTCCACAGCAATCTCACGGGATATGATTTATAGCCAAATGTAAAAAGCTGAACTTCTTAAATTTCTGTGTAATTTTAATGTACGGTATTTAAATTAATTTGCTTGCAATTTTATTCTCTATAAACGTGATATAGATTTGCGTCTATTTTGGGTAAATTAACAAACTTATTTTATTCTAAATCTAAAAAAATTGATGTAAACACCACATGACTTCCTTGTTCGCGTGTTAAATTACATATACACACTTTTTTTTAAATGAAAAGTTCCTAAAATTTTATTTCATTAATAACTTTTAATAGTTATTCATATTTTATTTATATTTTATTGTTATTATTGAATTATTAATAAATCGACATATTTAAATTTTTTTTTAATGTTAAAAAGGAGATGAAGTCTGATTCGTACCGATTTTCCTTCCCCTTATAAAATCCAAATATCTCATTAATTAAAATTTTATTTGGCTATAACTCTGGAATTAATGAAAATAAGTACAACTTATTTGCATTGATAAGTACTACTTATCCTAGAAAAGCTCTTAATGAGGCTTATTACTGCAGTTGAGAAAAGACCAAAATACAATTTTTTTTTGATTTTGTGCTTTTTTTGGACACTTTTGTTTTAGTCGATTGCAATCAAAAGGGGAGGGTGGACAACTTGTTGTTACAATAGTTCTAAATCCAAAATTTCAGCATCCTGTAATTAATCGTTTTTGAGTTATATCAGGTACATACGTAAGTACGTATATACCGCCGAAACTATTCAAAATGGATGCAGGGATACTCAGAACGAATATTTCCGTTGAAATTTGAAACTGAAATTTTTTGTCATCACAATATTTACTTTACTTCGCTTCGAACAAAGAAATAAAAAGTGTGTTTTCTAACAAAACGTTTTCGTCGTTTTACCCAGTTTTTCATAAAACCTTAGTAAGGTCTAGGGCCACTTTTATTCAATTTTATAGATCAAACCATAAAAAAATACCAAATTCCATTCACATTTCGATTTCTACTCAAAGATATTAATTTCGGATTAATTTTATAGAAGAGCAGAAAGCAAGGCTAAACGAGAGCAAGCAACGCTAAGCAAGAGTTTCGCAACCCGAAACTCGCTAACGAACCGTTTCCTAAGCTATGTTATAAGAACATTTTTTCTTATTTTTAGCAATAAAAATCATCTACCGAGGGATTGTCATGCAATTTGGAATTATTTTGTATATCCTAGTGGTATTCTTTGTACAATTTTAATATTTTCTCTCAATAAATATTATAATTTATTAAGCAATACTCGAAGTTTCTTTCAAAGAAAAAAAAATATATGTATATATATATATATATATATATATACATAAATAAAATTCCTTCAAAAGCGACTGCACCACATTTTTTTTTAAGACTATACGCTCAATAAACACAATGCGCTCACCTAAATAAACATGACGGTTTGTTAACATTATACTGTTGCCTGCGAGGAACAAAACTTCCTTGTTTTTACCCAACATTACTTTTGCAGGCGCTTCTATTAAGGTAACAGCATTTAATATTGTATAATATAGTAACGATAACTTAGTTGTACCCTAGTTAAGTACGCATTTTTATTACTATTTTATCTTTGCAAATAATAGTAAGCTTAATCAATTTCAAAGCGTGTAATAGAACTATAATATATATAAATTTTTTTCTGAACAAATTATGATTTAAATTATTTACTGTCGCGCAACATTTTGTTATGATAATTTTAACAACTTTTTATCATAGAAAATGATTTACATCAGCTTGCATTAAAACAATAAAACTAAATTATAATTTAAACTCAGATTTGAAATAAAGCTAAAATCACAGAAAAATGGAATTAAAAAAAATCTAATTTAAGATTTATAATATTAAAAATATATTTAAAATAATTAAAAAATAAAATCAATTTAAAAAAAAATCATTTAAATTTATTAAAATTTAAAGTAGCAGAATGTTTTAACCTACTTTTATAAGTTGTAATTACACTGAAAGAGTTGCGTATAACTCATTTTATTAAGAATAGAGGTACACCTATCTGAAGGTGTACCTCTATTAGGTGTAATCACATTATGAATCGTATAAAAACGAGATAAAACCTTTTCAATTGTATTCAAGTGCTCTTAGGCCAATAATACAATAGTAAATGGATTTCTATCAGAAAATAAGCTCTAGTTATTATCACAAAATATTATTTATTATGTTACATAATATTTTTGATATGTTTATAGAAAATAGTCAATCAACACTCTCTATAAATTATATCTAAATTAATAATTATTTATTAATTCAATACAACAAAACACCTACCTAAGTCCTTGGTACACTGTATATATATTTTTTTCTTTTTTTGTTTAACCTCCGGAACCACTGTTAAGTATATCTTCAGAGGATGAGATGAATGAATTGTAGCGTGTGTGAAAAATGCCATGCCTGACCGGGAATCGAAACCGGGACCTCCGGATGAAAGGCCGAGACGCTAACACTCCGCCACGGAGGCCGGCACACTGTATATTTAACACAAACATAAAAATTTACACGTAAAGGTTACATATACAAATCAATTACAAGTTAATATATACATAAGTAACAATAAATGTAAATAACATAATAATAATTGTAATAATAACAATCCAAATCATAACAAATATAATTTTTCATATTATTATATGATGTCCAAAAATATTTAATAAGAAAGAATTAAACAATTTATGACAATAATTTGAAAAACAAATACAAGCATTAATTAATTTAACACATTCCATTGGGGCACTAACAATATTAATATAATAAATAATTGTTGTAAGTTATACCAAATGAATACTGATTAACATCAGAAATGCAATTAATGCGGTAAAATTAAGCAAACGTTTTAATGTTTTTGATATTTATATATCAAAAATGTTCTGCGTATTAATAACAGTAAATTTTTTATAATAAACAACATAAAATATATTTATATAAATTTACTATTTCATAAATGCTTTATTTATTAATTACAATCTGTATTCATAATTAATGCAAAATACATTTTCTTCTCGGAATATTAAGGCGAGATTGTTTAATAATAACAATTATGGGTAACGCAATAATTTTATCGTATAAGTTGAATACGTATTTTTTATGAAATTTCTACAGAATTCTATATACTCTTGAAATAAAATGCAGTTTTAGCCTGATACCTGTTTTATTATACCATAAATACGTTTCAATCAACCGTGCAAGTCCTTAGGGATACTGTTGTGTCTCGTCTCCTGTTTATAATACATCTTTTGTAAATGTTAAAGAGAATAACTATAATTATTATTCTACAAATTTTCTACAATTATTTCTGGGAAATAAATTGCAATATTTTATTCACCCTTAATTGGGTGAATTCAGTGTAATTATTGAACCACACGTTTAACTTTAATAACCGTCAATGAATTTTTGCTTTTTAGAGCATAAGGGTCTTGTTGATTTATTCCTGTGTAGAGTGTAGATATAAAATTAGCCATTTCTATTGAAATATTACATTAATTTATTTTTTAATAATATTTCACCTGGAATAATAAGCCAGTAAATAATAATATATAACTTATTTAAATAAAATAATAAATTTTATCTAGAAAATAAACAATACTTTATTTAAAAAAAAAAAAATAGTTAAAGCAACTTCCTTTTCCCTAAAATTTTATCCATTGGAAATACATTACAGACAAATGAATTAAATTAAATTACTGTTGCAGTGAAGCTTTTTTTTTTAATCTCATAACGGATAATCAATAATAGTGGTAGAATAATTTAGAAAAATAAATACTGAGTAAAATAATTTGTCTTTTTACGTTTTTTTTGCTCGTATATTGAAAAAAAAAAGACGGAATTAAATAACACTAAGCACTTTTTCAGTTACATTATTATTTATTTTTAGTATATTTTCAGTTAGATAAAAAAAAAAGTTTATTTTAACTAATTTATATATATATATATATATATATATATATATGTATACATACATACATACGCAATTATTCTATTTTAATAGAAGTTCAAGGTAAAAATCTGGAAAGTTATGAAAAATATATTTTCATAAATTTTGTTTAGTTAGAAACATCCTACAGCATAATGCACATAAAAAAATCTGAAGTGGACACTACATGACTTCTTTGTACGCCTATTAAATTACATATACACAGTTTTTGTGCACTTCATTTAAACTTATTTCATTTGAAAATGAAATACGATTGGAGAATCGAATCTCACTGGACAGTTACACAATTGCTAAAATATTAGTTTTAATTAACATCAAATATTTATAGAATTATTAATTAACAATCTTACCTGAGATGTTAGGTTAATGTTCCTTTATTACTCTTTAAATAAATATAAGTCTTATATCTACCTAATACTATGTTTTTTACATTACTTTGATGTAACCATCAACAAAATGAAACCAAAAACGAAAAGGAGTAGGTTACTAAATTTTATAGCGATATTAGTTATCAAATAGACTGAAACAAATGCATAAATAAAAATAATACGGTTTTAATAATAAATTTTAATCAATATTAAATAATAAGATATTTTACCAAATCTGATGTGGACACTACATGATTTCCTTGTACACCTCTTAAATTATAATCACACATTTTTACAAGTACATAAAATTTTATTTAACTAACAACTTTTTCTCTTTTTTCTGTTTAGCCTCCGGGACAACAGTAAGGTATTACTTGTGAGGATGAATGAGGATATTATGTATGAATGTGAATGAAGTGTAGTCTTGTACAATCTCAGGTCGACCTAAAAACTCATGATTTTTTTTTCATATATATATATATATATATATATACTTTTTTTTAATGTCACTATTTATTGTAATTTTTTTTTACAATCAGCAGTTTATATTTATTAATACATCAATAGATTTAATTTTTTTTTAAATACTTACAAAAAATAGGCGATCAAGTCTGATTTGAACCGATCTGCCTTCCCCTTATAAAATCCAAATATTTCATTAATTAAAATCGATTAACTGATCGATTTCCTTACGAGTAGATGGCATCGGTAGGTAGGTAATTGTGGATCCTTCTTATTCTTCTCAAGCCATGGCGCCTCCAAAATATTCCTTAGCACATTGTTCTGGAACCTTTGGATGATGTCGATAATGCAATTACTTACCATACCCCAAAACTGTATTCAGAAAGCCTATATTGCTTTAAAAGCGCCTTATACAACAATAGTTTGTTGTTTAAAGATTACACGGTCGTTCTTCCGGAAAGCAATAATTGAAAAAAAAACATTATTACATTTTAAGAAGTAAATAAATATTAAATAATTTCATTATTTATAGTTTTTTTTTTTTTTTTTTTATAATGTTCGAAATATCCTCCATTGGTAGCTACTGTATGTAGGCATCAACATATTCTTCATGTTAGCAGCTGTTTTATTACTGTTTGCAAAGGTGATATGAGATATTTCAGTATTCTACTTGTGTCGATCAGTTGGGCGAAAATTGAATGAATAACACAGTAAAACTATTTTATTACTGTAATGACGACATGTTAACTCACAGGTTGTTAAATTGCTGCTGTTTTGTTTTGTTAGATTTTTTTTTGGATTTCTACTAAACTATCTAATACAATTACAGAATTTTAGTTGTTTTAATCATGAAAATCTTTCACATTATAAAGACAAATAGATTCTTTTCTGTTCAATTTTTTCAGTAATACATTTAATGGTAAAATTGATATCAAATGTATCCATATAATTATAATATAATCGCTTGTAAGATACATTATTAATTTCACTATAACACATTATTCAGTTTAATCGATTTATTATATTATTAATTGAAATTTTAATTAATTTATTTATTAATTTAAATAGAAAATTAAATATAATATTACTTGAAATTTAAAATTATATAATAGTGAAGAAAATTGTAAATTAAATGTATATTATGTTTAAAGAAAATAATTTATTTTAAGTTAATTAAAAGAACGTTTTGTTAGATTTTTAAATAAATTAGTAAAAAAATTATTAAATATTTATAGTGTGTTTTAACTTATTTATATTTCCACTCCCTTTGCGTCTAGACTTCTTTAAAATATGACTGTCGTTCCACTTAAAAAGGATTCTGAAGGGACAATTGTTAAGGAGTTAGAAAATAACTTTTCATTAACATCAGTAAACATTTTCTTTAAGCACAATTAACACTACAAAATTTAATTAAATTTTTTGAATAGCTTTTGAAATGTATATTATCCCAAGAGTGTAGGCTTCGTAATGTATATAAATACGAGAATAAATAATAAAAGAGAACGAATATTTTTTAATCTTGGTGTGTTTATACAAGTTTATTAAAAAAAAAAAAATAATAATATTTATATATATATATATATGCGCGCGCGTGAGTGTGAGTGTTGTTTACGCGCACGCTTATTTAAATAGTAGTAATTACGTTATTTAACTATTCATACATTACATTTTTAATTCTCTATGAATGAATACATGCATGAATACAGTTTGAATTTTTTGTGTGATATAGATGGTTGGCCTCTTTGATAATTTACAGTTACTAATTTCGCTTTATAGTTGTAAGTTCATAGAAAACTCAAATCACAAAAATTTTAATTTTAATTACAGAAATAATTGACATCTGTTTTTTTTATAATCTACGATTTTGCAGTTAAATACAATCCACAAATTCTTCTAGTGTTGGTAATTATCATCATAATTACTTCGGCTTCATTTTAAAAAAAATACACAACACACACATGATTGAATACCCATAAGCACATAAACGCGCATGCAGATTTTTTTTTTTTATTGATTGACTGAATTAAATATGAACAATCTGTTTCCTGGGAACAATAAATTCAGTTGATTGTGTATAACTTAACTTGAATCAGAGAAAGCCCTTCAACAATTAGCTGTTCAATATTCCGTATTTTCTGGGTGACAACTTGTAACAGCACTTTCTTTTTCTATTTAAACTTCGGAACCACCGTGGCACATTACTTAAGAGGATGAATGAGTATTATATGTTTAAATGTAAATGAAGTGTAGTTTTGTCTAATCTTTAGTCGACAGTTCATGAAATTTGTGGTTAACTGAAGCTACCTCCACCAAAGAACACCGGTATCCACGATCTAGAATTCAAATCCGTAAAAAAGTAACTGCCTTTACTAGGATTTGAATCTTAGAACTCTCGACCTCGAAATCAGCTGATTTGCGTTGACGAGTTCATCACTAGACTAACCCGTGAATTAACTTTTAACAGCTGCCGATAGATTAAAATAAAATTATTTTTTTGAAGCGAATGAAAAAATAGCATGCCAGACTGGGACTCAAACACATAAATCTCCGGATAAAATGCTAAGAAGCTAGCGATTTTTCCATGGAATCCGTTTATATATATATATATATATATATATATGTACGATACGATATATATCGTACCGGATATATATGTACGGAACGATATATATATATCCATGGAATCCGTATATAAAAACATATATTCACGGTGAATGAATGTACGGTTTATACTATGAAAGATTTTCATGATTAAAACAATTAAAATTCTTTAGTTGTATTAGATACTTTACTTATAATTCCAAAAAAATACCAACAAGACAAACAGCAGCAATTTAACAACCTGTGATTTAACAAATCGTCATTACAGTGAAAAAATAATTTTACTGTGTTATTCATTAAATTTTTAGAATTATGACTAAAAAGGAAAGAAATATATTTTTTACACAATTTTAGATTAAGACAGATGAACAAAAAGAGGTAACAAATAAAATAAATAATTTTTTAGAACGAAATAAAAATATAAAGATATTTTTGCATAACATTCCCGGATTTTCTCTTGACGGATATTATATTACAAATACAACCCAGCGTTTTTAAATATTAATGGTTTAATTATACAATATTTAGAGAACTATTGCAAAAAAAAAACCCATTCAACTGATAAGTAAAAAAAAATTTGGCTTGATTTTGATACTTTAAATTACGTTTTTATTTTAAAAATTACTATTACTTAAATTACAGTTAAGAAAAAAATTACAATTCTTACTAATAGATTCTGGATACCAAGTAAGCACTGACCAAATGGGGTTTTTATCATTAAATTATATTGTATTTAGAGTATAACTGCTAAAGATTTTGATTCCCATATAAGCAGCAGACAGCTATTTCATTAACATTTTTAAGAGCCACATCTTAAAAAATAGATAAAACATCAGAAATTATTAAAAATAAATAGTTTTGTAATAGAGAATCCCGTGGAATCCCTTTTTTGAAAAGTTCGCAAGTTGTTTATAGTAATGCTAGATAAAGATAGAACATCCCTTCCGTCTAGTAATACTAGAAGAAAGGGACCCACTCAGCCCCCTTGATTTTTGTGGGCAAAATTTAGTGGTTATTTATTTTTTTAAGTCGGCCCGATTTGGTGTATTCTTATTCAACTAGTCAAAATATTAGTTTACTAAAAAATAAATCGGTTACCCTGATTCCTCCATGACTAATGAGGTCGAAAAAATGCCGGAACTGGGATATCAATAGCCAAATATTTCTCGCAAATTTCAACTGTTTTAACCAACGAGGTTTGAGATAAGAACTAAAAAAGGGAATAATGTATTTTAACCTCCTATCCCTAAATTCAACTGACTTAAAACTTTTTAATGTTTAAAGTACGTTAGTACTTTTTAAAGTATTATAAAAGTAAATATCATAAAGTACATATTATAAAAGTAATAAGTACACACCATTGTTCAAGAACTTAATTTTCTGCGAACAGTATACAAAGAGTTTTGAAAATTAAAAATGGCGGAAACTAATACTTATCATTTTTTTAAATTTTTCAAAAGTTTAATCCAATCCCCATAAATTAATCTTTTTTAACTATTTTGAAGAATTTACATTCAACCAATTCATCTAAATATCAATGAAAATTAATATAAATGAAATAGTAATGAAAATATCGGCCAACACAGCAACAGAAAGTACTTACATTTTAAGTAAATTTGTATAGCTCTTCTTTTTTGGACTCAGGGAATCTTAAACGTCGAAATTGTTTAAATATCAAAATTTTGACAAACCGTTGTACTTTTCTTTCTTTATAGATGTGTGCTGATGTAACAACAATATACTACAACCAGAAAAAAAATACAACAAAATTAAAATAAACTAATTTTTTTAATGTACAAATAATTGATTTTAAATTTATAGCATTTCTAACAATACCTTCAAATAACTTCTACCTTAAATCCTGGTCAAGCTTACGAAATTTCTACGGGCAACAGAATTTCTCGTGTCATAATGTAAGTTGGTGAATTGTGGGAAAAAAATAATGTCAATAAAAGTAACTTAGTATTTTGTGGTAGATAGTTGCTTTTATTTCAAATATTATTAAATAATAGTAATATAAAAACAAAAATAAAAATAATAAGTTGGTTAACAATTTATCTTCTTCTAAACAAAAAAAGTTTCAGTTTTGTACATTTCTTATTTTACTAGCTCCTATTTTTGTCATATGACCTATTTATTTATTATATACATTTTTTTTTCAATAATTTTCCCTTTTCAGTTCAACTTTTTACATGTCAGTGTTATTTTAATTTTTATAAAATATTAGAAAATTTCCTTTTTTTGGCGTATATAGATGATCATGATGAACAAATAGATTAAATAAAACAAACTGATAGGGTATAATAATAATAAGTAAAATAATTGATTGTGAGATCTAGATAAAAAAAAGATAATAGTGAATGTCGGAAAAAAAGGGAATAAAAAAAAATTAATTCGTTATTGTAAGCGCTGTTAGGTTATATTAGCATTAGGCAGTTGCGTTTGGATTTAGAAAAGGGATGACTAAAGGGAAATTTTGAGTGAGGTTATGTTGACACAAAGCACTCTTGTCAATAGACGAGATTAATAGCACTGGTGAGATAAATCATGTATATTGTACTCCAGCTTAACCTTCTCTCACCTTTTCATACATATTTCTACCTCGACCGAAACTTTTATGAAATGGTTAGGTACAATTACTCAACTAATGCTATGTCTCAAAACCCGATGTAAATTGATATGAATTTTACTCGTAAAAGTAATACTTTAAACAAACGTGTAATAAATTATTCCCATAAGTTTAATGATAAGATTTAAATTTTTGTAAAAATTAAAATTTATCAAGAGAATCAATTTGCAAAATATCTAGCGTAAGCAAATGATTGATACTTTTATCTGTTGCTTTATATATTATTTAGGCAATTAGTTTAATATACTATTCCTAAGAACCAGCCCGAGGGATCACCAAATAGATAGAACTAAGTTTACAGCCTAGTTGAACCAATTTAGATGCACCCAAGAGAGGAAATACACCAGACTCTCTTCAAACTTCGCTTAACTATATTAGATCGCACAATAATTCTATTGTAATTGTTTTCTACACCATTCCCAAAGTTGCCTTACTGTGTTCAATAAATATATAGTTCAACAATTCCTTATGATCCAGTGATATTACACTGCCAATTCTAAAACATAACATATTACTAGTAGGTACAAAGAGTCTATACAGATGTAACTTATTACGTGAAAACGAATTAAAAAAGAACAAAAAACAGTTAACTAGAAAATAATATAATCATAATAATAATAATAAAGGTGTTGCTGGACTTTCCCGATATTTGTGTTCACACAAAAAAATTCAGCTTCCCTCACCATTCCGATCATTATAAAATTTAAAATGTGAGTTTTAATTTTACAAAGAAAAATATCTAATGACAAATGTTCTATGTATGTATTTTTTTTTTAAATAAATAATAATTTCTGGATATCCGCATAAATTCAATCATTTACTAAGCAACTTCTATGTAAAAAACAAATGGTGCAGAAGTACATCTGGGATATGTATGTACAAAGTAAGTGGTACTTATTTTCATTGGTTCCAGAATTACAGCCAAATAAAACTTTAATTAATAAAAAATATTTAGATCTTATAAGAGGAATGCACATCGGTTCGAATAGATCGGTCCGGGTTTAAGCTCTTCACCCAGTTTTTTTCGTAATGGAAATAATTCACTAATTTATTTTGGATAAAAATGTTTGCTTAGTTATATAGGTATTAACATTAGTTTTACTGGTGCTTTAAAGGATGTACGTTGATGCCAGTTTTATTACATGTTTAATATGTATGATTTCAATACTAACAAACCATTAAAATCTTCGAAAATAGTATGAGTCAAACTATTTTATGTTATCTGGATATCTGCACAAATGACTTTGTTCGGAAATCACCCAGCGACGTATGTGGTCGAGTTGTTCTTGTCTTATGTGATGGATCAGGTATGCAGTTAGGTTTTTTTTTTATCTAAATCTAAGTTCCAATCTTTTGGTTGATTAAATTTTCAATTATAAACGAATGTTAATTTAAACTTACTTCAAAACAACTAATTTCCGATAAGTAAAAAATTAATTACAGAATCCTATTATCAATTACTATTTTTCAGCTAAGTTCCGTTAAATTTTATTCATATGATTAACTTCTAATGAACACTAAATAATAAACGTAATTCAACATAAAATTTCTAATAAAACTAAAAATGGCTCGATTAATAAAACTTCTGAATAGAATTTAATTTTGTTATTAGAAAGATAAATCAACTTTTTAATTAAGTTAAAAAAAATATTAGTTTGTCCTTTAATGATGATCAATTAATTCTAATTTTAATCTAGTCGTATACGTAGAAAGAAACATAAAAATGAAATTTATCTGTTACAATAGTGCAAATTAATTTCCTTATTTTGACAAAGAAATGATTTCAATTATATTTAACGTAATTTGTATTTTGTAGTTAATATTTTTTTGTAAAACATATAGGGGAATTAAACTACTAACAAGCAAATTTCAGCTTATGCTAGTGATACTGTATAAACCGATTTCATATTATTAATACTAGAAGTAATTCCTCTTATTAAAATACAGGTAGCTCCATATTGTACTGTTCTTACTATGTAGAATTTGTTATTACAAACACACAAATATGTGTGTTACGTATTTACGTATACACGTAAATATGTAATGCATATAGTAAATATGTAAATAAAATATATTTGTTTTAATTTATAACAAAGTTTATTTCTTTTTAACAATATGTTGATACAGGAAAATAAAATTATTAATTATATTAATTTATATAAATATCTAGAATTATTTTTCTAGCAGGCCTCCATGGCACGAGTGGTAGCGTTTCGCTAACACTCGTTCCATGTTCTCGCTACCGGGTTCGAATCCCAGCATTTTTCACACACGCTACAATTCATTTATCCCATTCTCCGAAGATATACCTTAACGGTGGTTCCAGAGGATAAACAAAAAAAAAAAAAGGAATTATTTTTCTAAATTCTATAAAGTTATATTTCTAGAAATATTAAGTGTTTTACAATGTTTCATTTCAACTGCGAAAAGTAAATTGAGTGAATCGCAGATACATTAAGCTCTGAAAAACTTAATTGAAACCTTAATTTCTTTCTTTGTCTGTTTAGCCTCCGGAACTACCGTAAGGTATTACTTCAGAGGATGAATGAGGATGATGTGTATG
>JAAAKQ030491220.1:454-21372 GCA_010016005.3 Zanna intricata
TTGTGAAGTGTTATATCTAGAATATACTAGTGCATGGATATGTAACTTGACACTAAGAAAATGGAAAAAAAAAGGCTTAATTTCTCTTAATCGTAAAATCTACGTCCTCATTTTTTTTCTAAATACTTAAATATTATCAACATTGACTGTTGTAACAATGTATTTTAAATGATTTTTTTTTGAAAAAAAAAACAGCTATGATATATTAAGATGATCTTGTGAAGTGTTATATCTAGAATATACTAGTGCATGGATATGTAACTTGACACTAAGAAAATGGAAAAAAAAAGGCTGGAGACATTTGAAATATGAGTATGGAGGAGATTAGAAGAAATTAAGTAGGCTGACGAGACGAAAAAGGAAGAAGTAATGACAAGAATTAAAGAAAATACAAGTTGAATCACAACTATTCGAAATAAGAAAACCAACGAACTGGGATATATTTTAAGAGGGAAGGGATTGATTAAAAAAATGCAAGGAAATAAAAGATGCAAAAGACAACGGCCGGAAAAAACGTAAAAATTAAAACTATCTAAAAGGAAATGGAAATGGGAATTTTTGTCTTAAAAATTTAGTTGGGAATAGAAAACAACTGATAATGATTTGGTAATGGGGATCTGCCTCAGTACAATCATGTTTTTTTTTTTTTGTTTAACCTCCCCAACTACCGTTAAGGTATATCTTCAGATGATGAGATGAATGAATTGTAGCGTGTGTGAAAAATGCCATGCCTGACCGGGATTCGAACCCGAGACCTCCGGATGAAAGGCCGCGACGCTACCACTCGGCCACGGAGGCCGGCAGTACAATCATGTGATTATGATATTAACGAAAATAACTTGCTCACATTTATATAAAGTTTGTTGGCTGCCCTAGAAATCTTACAACGTGTCTTCATAAAAAGCATCTTTTTCATTTTCTTATCTACACTATACTCTGTGTCATATAGAGGGAGGGGTGTCAGAATTTTTGTCTTTAATTCTTCTCCACCATTTATCTCTATTTTGGATTCTTCCCCTACATTCAGGTTTTCCGCTAACTTACCTAAGGTTCCGCTAAGATACCTAAGTATCCTAAGGGTACTAATTTATTTATTACCATTATCATTTTATTATTTAATAATTCTAAGGGGAGGCATTTCTTTAGTCTGTTTCTTTTCTACTGTCTAATTTATCAGATTCTTTAATTTGTACTCTTATCTTATTCTAAAACCATAAAAATGAAAAAAAGAACACAAAACATTCGACAGATTTACATAAATCATAAAAGCAGCCTTTACTTTCCTGGCATTATAACTCAAGAGTTATCCTTCAAGAAGTAAAGAATAGTAATCAGTCAAAAAATAGGGTATGGGTTTTTTGCGTTTCTCGAGGTTTTAAGACCCAGGACCCCTCCCCAAAAAAAGTTGGGGTTAATATTCGTCTGTACGTGTGTTGCATGTTTAAATTTGTGATTGGAAAAATCGTTTTTGATTTTTTTTACAATCACAGATTAATAATTATTAATAAATCATTATATTTAAATTACAAAAAAAAAAAAAATAAAAGAATGAAGTCGAATTCAAACCGATATGCCTTCCCCTTATAAGATCCATTAATTAATTAAAATTTTATGTGGCTAAAACTCTACAACCAATAAAAATAAGTACCACTAATGATATATTGTTGAAGTTTTCAAAGAGCTGCACTAAAGAAAAAGTCCAAAATACAAATTATTTAGATTTTGGGCTTTTTTGGTCAAGTCGATGACAATCAAAAGGGAAGGTAGGGAAGTAAAAGTCCTAAATCCAAAATTTCAGCTCCGTGGCGCGAGTGGTTGCGTCTCGGCCATTCATCTAGAGGTCCTGGGTTCGAATCCCGGTCAGGCATGGTATTTTTCACACAGCTACAATTCATTCATCTCATCCTCTGAAGATAGTCTCCCTCGTTAAGTTGCGGAGGTTAAACAAAAAAAAATTTCATCATCCTACGGCTAATCGTTTTTCAGTTATGAGAGATACGTACGTACGTTCAAATGTAACGCCGAAACTAGTCAAATTGAATCCAGGGATGATCAAAATGAATATTTTGATTGAAATCTGAAAACCGATTTTTTATCGCGATCACAATATTTCTCTTAGTTCGTACAAGAAGTAAAAACAATTTCAAAGAATTAGAAAGGCAATATGGTGACACAAAACAATAAAACCGGCAAAATTTTTGACGACTTGCATACCTAATAATTTAGTTTAGTTCATTAATTAATTTTCATGAAATTTTTCTACTTTAATTATTTTAGTTTCTAAATTTAACGGAGGAAGGAAAAATCTTTGTTACTTTGTTCCTTTGAAGGAAATCTATATGTTGCAATTCAGATTTCATAAGTAAAGTTATATTTATTATTTGATTAAATGTAAAAGTTAATAAAATGATACAATAGATTTAACGCTATTCATTTAAGAAAGTAGCATTACAGTTGTATCCTAGAGCTATAATATCTGTTCATGGAAAAAGCAATAAATAAATTAAAGAACATTTTTAAACTGGAGGAAAAATTCTACATTACAAAACAAAAAAGAAAAAATGTTATGGTTCATTGATATACTATTCATTGATGATATTAGAAAGAAATAAGAAAAAATATAACGGGAATACATTTATAAGAATAGAAATTTAATTTTAAATTTAGTCTGAGTAAAAATAAATAATAGAATAAAACAGACAATACATATTTTAATAATAGAATTTTTTTATTATTAAATTATTGAAGTTACAAAGGATTGACGAATAAGCGATGGCAAAACTTGGAAGAGATTTTAGAAAAATCGAAACCTGTTAAAATCAGTTTGATACAAACTATTAGAAAGAAATTATTTAAAGAAAAAAAAAGATGATGGAAAAATTATGTAACAGCTTTATTTTTAAAAATATGGACAATATTAAAAACATAAAAATTAGATAATATTACAAAATAAAATTAGATAAAAATTAGATATATAAAATTAGATATTACAAAAAATATCTTTCAAAAGGTTAATATTGAAAAGTAATGCTAGTAAATAGACTAGAAATGGAAACGTTAAGTGAACTGTATTAAATATATGTCTGTGTAAAAACCTTTCTTAAACAAGAGAACAAGATTGGTAGACGTTATGTCAAGGTATAAAACGTTGGTTAATTAAGTAAGAGTAGAATTGCAGAAGGTAAATATCACAAAGTGTGTCAAAGGTTAGAATATGAAAGAAATTTGTAAATGATAATAAAGAATTCTGGATATATGTTAAAATAAACCATTCATAGAAATAAAATTATCGAAAAAGAAAACTAATTAAATTAACAATGAAATTAAATTAAATAATAAACAAGATATAAATATTAAGAATTAAATAACAAGATTGAAAAAACCCACTACTCCTTAATGTAGGATAATTATTAATATAGGAAAATTAAAGGGCGCGCATGTGACAATTTTGAATCTAGTATTTGTAAATTGTGTAATTTAGTTGCCAAATTTTTTAAATTTATTTAAACACACACACACACGCGCGCGCGCGCGCGCGCGAGTTATATGAATATGATTATTTATTTGTATATATGCCTACAAACATTTCCGGTAACGTAAAGGTTCCAGTGCGGAGTCATATATCTAATTCGGTTCAGCCGTTGAGCTGCTATGGTAGAACAAACATTCATACACCCTAAATATATTACACTCCTCTTTGAGCAGTCATTTAAAAAATTAGATTGTACAGAAAATAATTTTCATTTCATGTTATGTTAGTACCATTAAATAACTTAATATAAAAAGAAAGAAAAAGATTAGCTTGCATAAAAGAAACTGTATACAAGACTGACCTTTTCATGTTAGTGTACCGTCATCATAAACGATAAAGAGTATTTTACGCATTAATAAAAGGAAATAAAATAAGGAATTGTATCAATAACCCTTTTAGTTAGTTGCTTTCAGTTGGTTGTGTTGTATATATTAGTCCAGTATGATCGGTAAATAAAAAAAATCTGATGTGGACATCACATGACTTCCTTGACGCCTAATAAAATAAATCTACACAGTTTTTGCTGCATTTCATTTAAACCTATTTCATTTGAAAGTAAGATAAGATCCTCTAATTCTTTAATAAACCCAGCAATTACGCAATTGCTAAAATATTAGTTTTTATTATCTCAAATATTTATACAATTATTAATTCGGCAATCTTACCTGAAATATTGTTAGAGTAAAAGTCCCTTCATTACTCTTTAAATACGTGTAAGTCTAATACTAAGTTTTTTTTTTTTTTTTTTTTTTTTTTAAATATTATCATGTAACCATCAACAAAATCAAAACATACACGAATCCGGAAAAGGTGACTAAATTTTATAGCGATATTTATTATCAAGTAGATTGAAACAAATGCATAAATAAAAATAATAAAAGTCTAAATTTTAATTTTAAATTAATATTAAATAATCAGATTTTTCACCAAATCTGAGGTGGATACCACATGACGTCTTGCATGCTTGTAATATTAAAGCTCAAAATAACACCGTTATTGCAGTAGAACAGACTTTCGTTAGAACGTCGGGATGTTTATCCGGTTCTAATAATTCTGTTAAAATCTACAGTCATGAGAGGGGGTGGCTATAACTCCTCCCGCAAATCATCATGGTGGTTTGCATGGTAGTGCGACTATTTCTGATGGTGCTGAAATGGGTTCAGTTCCTTTAATTAGGCGTTTTACTCAATCGCCAGGACAGTTGCTTTCATGTGTAGTGGACTGCGCATGATAGCGATCCTGAAACATCAATTCATTTGTGGTCGGATTATGTTATTAAAAACGAGTCTGGCCTTCATATAGTTGATGTCCCTATGGGATATGAACAAGGTAATGCGTTAGAAGAAGCAGCTATTGAAAAGATAGCTAGAGTTCTTGACTATGCAGGAACGGTTTCTCTTGTTCTGCTTGTGTTTGGTTCTCGGGTATCAATATTAATTGTTACGGTACACCATCTCCGTAAATTTGGCATAACATCTCGCCAAATATTTGTAAAATAATATCTATGATTTGCCTTAGATCTTTGCTGGATACTGTTCTTAGACACATTAGTCATTCAATTTATTTAGCAAATTTTAAATAATATGAGTAACTTAAAAGTTTTATAAATTTTGGGCTAAATGTTCGTTCAATGGGACTGCACGTATTTAATTAAATTCAAAATTTAATCTGATCAAAGATTTTTTTTTCGTGCTATAAGCACATGTTTTTGTTTTGCGATTCAAATTATTGGTCAAACTAAAATGCATCCCTTTTTTGTGTAGCACAAACCTACTTGATTGGGGGCTACGCAAGGTTTATTTCTCATTGGTAGGATTACCTAGAGCTTAAAGGTATTTTAGAGCTAACAGCTTGACAAACATACAAGGAGGTCAACCCTGAAAGAAGCATCCTCACTTCATTTTTTTTAATATTCTTTCATACATACACACATTTTTAAAAGTCCATGAAATTTTATTTCACTAATGACTTCTGATTTTTTAATATATATATATATATATATATGTATTTTTTGTATTGCTATTATGGAATTATTATCTTTTGTAAAGACTTTTTACAATCATAAATTAATAATTATTAATAAATCAAAATATTTAATTTAAAAAAAAAAGTTAAAAAAAATATAAAAAAAAGGAGATGAAATCAGATTCAAACCCTTCTTTACCCTTGTAAAATACAAATATTTAATTGATTAAAATTTTATTTGGTTATAATTCTGGAACTAAATTCTGGAAATCTAAAAACCCAAAACAAGGAAGTAAGCGATTATTATTTCCTTGTAGTTCGTATAAGCAATTTTGTACTTCGTATAAGAAACTTTGTACTTCGTACAAGGAAGTAACAAGTAATTATAATAAAATTAATTTGTAACTATATATTAATTTAAAATGGTTTAACGTAGAAAGTATTTTATCAAAAAGGGAAACCTTATAGAATTAACAAATAATTTAAAGAAAAATTAGAAAACTAACAAAGGATGAGTTTTATTAAAACAATAATATTGATAATTAAAAATCGGATTATTTTTTTTGAAAAAGCAGGTAACTATAATTAAAGTTGAATTTAATATTTACGGTGACTCAAATTCATAAAAACTAAATTTTTAAATTGGTTACGTAAAAACAAGAGAAAGAATCTAACGATGGATTTTTATATCTACCCCCGTCAGGCGGTTGGTTTGGTTTAAAATGTGGTGTCATTCTGCTGTTAGTCGCGGGTGACTGCACTGTACCGCCCGTCGAGCTTTAAGAATTTTGAATGGGAAAACAGTTGCCTTCATTCTTATTTTTTTCTTTTACCATATGGGCAAAGGGCTGGGGAAGAAATGGAATTTTTTTAAATCACCCAACTGCGCCATTATTATTACCCTTGATTTTATTTTTCGTAAAATAATGCGACTTATATCATAGTTTTTTTTTATCATATTTATATGAATAGCCTAAAGGTTAAATAATTCTCTATTATTACTGCGATATAAATTATTTATAAAATTTTTATAGCTATTTAATTTTTAAATAAACATCTGATTTTATAATTTGATTTTTTTACTATGATGTCTTTAACAAAAATAATTTTCTTATTAAATAATAATTAAAAATGAGTTTAATTTTTGATTACAAAGATTAATTTTATTATGAATATTATTACCATATTTAAATTTTAAAAAATAAAAAATAAATTAATTAAAAATTAATAGCTATCTTTTTTAATTCTTTCTACTAACGAGATGTCAGTTAATTCATTTTATTACGTACGTTACATGTGACAAAATTTATTTTAATAAAACACGTAGTAGTTATTAGAACAGTGTTTTTTTAATTTACTGAACAATTTGTTTATAATTAGTTATTACCTCTTTAAAGATGCCTTTAACGTCGAGAGGCGTGACTTAAAAATTATTTTATACAAAATGAATTTTTATTTCAAAATTATTATTTCAAAAAGAAATAAATGTTTAATGCTCATTCAATTTATTACTGACAGAACTATTGCTGGTATAATCAATAAATCAAGCGAAAAAAATGCTGTAACACAAACCTAACTAAATGGGTTATGTTTCTGAACAAATACGTTTCAATCTAAACGTATGTATAATAAAAAGTATTACTTTTATTTTAAATTATTGAGGAATCAATGTATACTCGTTTGTAGGTGATTGTAGCAAAATTTATAAGAATTAAAATAAAAAAATAAAAAATAAAATTACTAATTTTTTCATAATTTCAGGACTGCAGATATTTTACTTCTCATTTAAAAAAAAAAATCATGGTCGATATTATTTTGTGTTAATTAAATATGTCCCAAATACAAAAGATTACACCTAAGTCATCTTGATAAATTTGGAAGTTCTGATCTGAAAAAGATTCCCCTCTACGTATTTACGAGTTTTGTTAATTAATCTAGAAGTGTATTTTAACCAAGATATATAATTCTACTTCAACAAATAAAAAATTATACGGAATTCGTAATTAGATTACATTCAGGTCATTACATGATATTTATCACGTTAAATTCATTCTAACAAGTGGCCTATACGTAATTTGTCTGAACAAAATAACAATTATAATTAAATATTTTTTAATGTTAAAAAAAATAAAAAAAGTTAAATTTGTTTTATTGCAAATTATTGAAATGAAATTGATTATCACGATTGTATGTAGGTCATCCCGAAATATGTGGTAGGCATGAATTGTTAATTTATAACTTTTTTCTTAATATTTATATTCTATATACAACTTATTTGTATTTAATAACAACACCCTTGTCAAATTTTAATTAAATAAAGAACAAAATTCATCCCTATTTTACAATTTAATAAATAAAATAGTGTTTGTGATTACTATAACAATTAATTTCAAATTATTATTTGATTTAATATTAAATCAATTCTATTTTGAATATGTTAAAAAACTTTTCTCTGGACTAAATACAACTCCATATCCATGTTATAGCTACAAACACGTCCGGGGCGGGCAACAACATAATACGTCTGTAGTTTCACGGTCATGTCGGGAAACGGGGCAGTGGTATAACTGCAAAGATCAATGATCCGGGATATGTCCAGCTGCCTATCAGTCCGCATCCTTTGACACATATTGTTGGCGGTACTTAATTTATGGAATTGTAAAATTCTAAAATTTCATTGGCAGAGGGTTCACATAAGAGAGCCTTATGTCACAGAAAGGTAAGCAAAGGAAGTGTTGAGATAAATGAAAAGATTAGTGTTGAGATTATATGTAAAAGAAGGATCGATCTTAGTTTAGACCAAACGGTAGAGAGAGAGACGATAAAATAATATTTTTGAAAAGATGAAAGAAGGGGATTATACTATGATCAGTCCTTTTGTGATTGTTCATGGGATCAGAAGGACCAGTTAGGGAGACAAGGAAGACTATTATGGGACTGTCTGTTGAAACCGTCAACGACCTACAATCGCCACAACTAATCCAAACTAATTCAAACTACAGCAACTAATTCAACTACTTCAAAGCCAAGTAGATGGCACTCATAGAAACTGAGGTTTTACAGCATGGTACGCTAAATATATCTAAGGGAGTAGTTGTTGCTGGGATTTGCTGAACTGCACAAAAGACGAAATTGTTGAGGAAATCTATGCACCAAGACTGGTTGCATGTCATGAAGTTTTATCGTCCGCGTCGCATGTCCTAACCATCCAACAAACCCTAATTGTCCACACAGAAGCTAGGAACCACAGAAAAGATTCACAAAATATTTTATAGAGTATTCAGAGATAATTCTGGGTATATCTAAATAAAGTAAAATTTTTTGAATAAAGCTGTCCTTATATTTAATTTTCTAGATGATTAATTGCTTATAAATCGATTCGTTGGAAGTGACAGTTCTTCTGTATCTATTTATTTAGAACAATGAAGTGTCAATTGATTGTATGTAAATCATATGTAAACTATTGGAAATTCGTTGAGTAAGAGTATATTAGTATGATAATTAATAACGAGTAAACACTTCGCTCTTTCGATTATTTTATTTATTTTTTTTTTTTTTACGTAGGGGGAGGAAAAAGCTCTACCAGCCGAAATCTGCCCGTGCAGATGTCAGTGTGGAGCTTTCACCCACTAAAATACCTTACCCCTTCATCCCAGGGGTAGCCGGAATCACCTTTCGGCATAACATCAGCCACCCTGGCAGATGGCACTGGGGACGTGGCAGCAGATTCCCCAGCCGTACTGCCCCTCCCTCTTGGGCTTCCGCAGCGAAGCCCTCCTTTGGGGTCCTCTTGGGATCGTCAGAGCGTGCCCATTTCTCGCTTGTGAGAAGCCGACACCTTCCTCCTCCAAGAGGCTGGCCCGTCCCTTCCTACACCTAACCTAAAGGGGCGGCGCGGGCATTTAGAAATGCGCGAGTGCCTCTCCCCCACCCACTCTCAACCTCTCAAACCTAAGAGGGGCCCGAATAGTTCATCGGAAGTACCCCGACCTAGTACACTCTTGCGTGTTTACTGGACCAAAGCATCCTCTGCAATCAGGGCAGTCTCCCATGCCCTACATGTCGCCACGTATTCGCTTCCTCGTTTTTTTTTTGTTTTTCCTAAAAACTACTCTAAACCTAACCTGATGCCTGATACCCTCATTTTTTTTTTCAAACTACTTGCAGTCAGTCTCCAGCCCTGAGATGACCCGCTTCTTCTTCACTAACTTCTGATCTGGAGAGAAATGCCAATCACTCCTACCACGCTTCCGCTACCACAGCCCTCCCAAGTCCAACAAAACCCGGCCAGTGGTCAGGGGGGGAACAGGAGAAACCTACAATAAAAATACAAGTCTTGAATATAACCCTTATATAATTAAATATAATCCTTAAAACTACTTCTTCCTTAGAGAGAGTACAGCGGCCGGTTCCAAAATACATAAATACAGAAAGAAAAATTAAGAAACACATTTCCGCAAGCGTCAGCTATTGCTCCAGTTGTCCTAATCGGGTGCCCAAATCGCAGCTTCTCTCCCCTTTACGTCAAGAATTCTGGCCGCCAGAGTGGCGACTTCATTCCATTGTGTCCTCCCTTGGAACATGTATCCGACAATATTATCCAGCTGTAATGGAGGCCCAGAGTTCTTCTGGTTCCCTCCCACCGTTAGCATTGAAAAAACACATGCTCCGGGGAATCTTCTGCTCCGCAGTAGAAGCTGGCAGGGTCCGTTCTTCGTCGTAACCTGAACAGCTAGGCCCCAAACCCCCCGTGGCCTGAGAGAAATTGGGTGAGGTAATAGTTCACTTCCCCAAACCCCCTCCGGATCTAGGTTCAATCCTAGGGATCAACCTAGGTGTCCAGGCCCCTTTCCCAGGCGTTCTGCCACTCCTCGCAGCAGCATATCATTGGCGGCTGTCTTCTGGACACCCTTGTACTTCCTCTTAAGTTCAAGGGCTCTAAGTCTAATGGGCGGGACATCCGTGGTCACCTCAATCGCCTCAGCCGACACAGTCCGGTATCCCGACGTAATCTTGAGCACCGCTTTTCTCTGTATTAACGTGAAGCGACGCTCGTTTCTCTTAACACCCATGGCATCGAACCAAACCGGTACTGCATACAGCATTATCGATGTGGCGACCGAGAGCAGCAGCTTTCTCTTGCTTGCCCTTGGTCCTCTCTGGTTTATCATGATTTTCCCATGGTCGGCCAGCGCCCGCTCTGCCCTGTGCGCAATTTTCTTGACATGGGTGATAAACTTCGCAGATCTTTCCAGCTAGACTCCAAGGTATTTTACCTCCTTAGAGTCTGATACTACGTGTCCTTCCACTTGCACGTTCAGCTGCCTTAGACATCTTCTGCCGACCATGGAAACCATGGCGGTTTTTTCATGCGCAAGTCTCAAATCATGATTGCGAAGCCAATCACCCACCATATCCGCTGTTTCTTCAGCATCTGCTGAAGAAACAGCATATGCTGCGAACGACAGCATCTGCTGTTTCTTCCACCTGGTCCTTCACATGCCCAGACACCAGCAGGGCTACATCGTCCGCGTACGCTACCGGCTGCACATTTTTCCGCGAAGTCAATCCGCAGCAGGCCGTCGTACGCAACGTTCACAACAACGGTCCGAGGACCGAACCTTGTGGCACCCCTTCATACATGTTAAACTCAACAGGGGCCAGAAGTCGCTCTTTCGATTTATTAATTGTTAACTGCAACAAATGATTTATAATCCTTTTTAGATAAAAATTGTAATTTGTTTATTGAATCTTCTTAACTTGCATTAATGAATCATAGACAAGTTGATTAGTTTGTACGATTTATAAGTCTTTGATCTTTTTAATCCGACATATTCATTATATTTTTACTTTGTTGTACGAAGTACAAGGAAGTTTGATAGTAGCAAAAAATTTCGGTTTTCAGATTTCAGCGGAAATCATTACAGTTCAACAGAGATCATCCGTTTTGATCATAACTGAATGTATTATGACTAGTTTCGGCGTAAGTTTGTACATACGTACGTATCTCACATAACTCAAAAACGATTAGGTATTAAGTCCGATTTAAACCGATGTATGCACTTCTAAATATTTCATTAATTTTTATTTTATTCATAAGATCTAAATATTTCATTAATTAAAATTTAATTTGGTTATTTTTCTCGAACCAATGAAGATATGCACCATTAACTAATACCGTTAAAAAGATCTCAATGACGGCTTATTCCTGCAATTAAGTAAAATTCCAAAATTCAATTTTTTTTTGGTTTTTGGGCTTTTATGGACACTTTTGGTTTCGAATGCAATCAAAAGGGGAGATACATAGCTAGATGTTACAGCAGTCCTAAATCCCCAAAATTTAAAAATTCTACAGCTAATCGTTTTTGAGTTATGCGAAATACGTACGTACAAACTTCACGGCGAAACTAGTCAAAATGGATTCAGTGATTATCAAAATTGATATCTCCGTTAAAATCTGTAACCAAAATTTTTCGCGATTACAATAATTCTTTGTACGAAATACAAGGAAGTATAAAGATAAATAAAATTTAACAAATCAGGTACAAGATTTCATTGGCTACATATTATGGGTAAATATAAAACATACAATTTCGTTTCAATGTTTTTTTTTATGAATTATTTACTTTTATACTTTTTTGTTGTTTTTTTCTGTAAGTAATACAATAAATTAAAACTTCAATTTCATCTTGTTCATTCATTTAAGTATTTATTATAAAGAAAATATAAGTAAATTATAATTTACATAGTTTCTTTCATTGAAAAGCGAGTGTTTCTGCTTATAAAATATTTCTATTACAAGAGAAGTTCTATTTGCATAATTTCAAGATTTTTATTAAATTAAAATGCAAGTATAAACATATTCAATTATTTTCATAACGCATTCAAGATACATCTTTAGACTATTTAATTACTGTTAAATTCAGTTAGAATAAATATTTATCATAGATAAAAAGATTAAACGTATTTTCATAAAACAATTCATTTATATAAATAAATTATTCGTTAAACTTCGTCTAAAAAATACGTAAAAATTCGTCTTATACCAGATACAATTTTATATTACTTAAAAATAAATATAATTATTTTTATAAAAATAGAAATACACTGGTCAATGCTAATAAGAATGGATAATTACGTTCAGGTATTCAGTTTTTAAAAATCTATTGTATATTTTTATTAAAAGTAATAACAATAGATATCCTTGAACTAAAGATTTGACGCTCTTAGTAATGTACAGCAATGAAATAAAATAGTTACCTCATTTCACAGTATAGAATCAAGTTTCTTACTAATGCTGCATTCTAGCGTTAAAGTAAGATAACGATGATTAGCTAATGAAATGAGTGTATGTTTGTCATCACCTTACTTCTATTCTTGTCGGGACAAAAGACGATTCTTATTTGAAAAAAAAAAATAACAGGTTAAAAGAATTTTTTTTTTAAATATCGAGTTAAGTTTAGAATTATATTTCAGTGTGTTACCACAAAATAAAATCATAAAAAAACCGGCAATGAAGTGAACAAACATTTAAATCCAATTTGATTATATTTAAATCTTTAAATTTTAATTTTTTAAAAAAAGATACTTAACAAAAGTAAAACAATAACAAACATTTTTAATATTACTATACTGGTAACATAATTTCGGAAAATACGCTTATGTCTTTTTAGAATTTGGGGGATCAGGTATCAGGGTTTTTAATGACTAAAATATTCACTAAAAATGATTTTAAATAAATTAAAATCAAAGTTAAAAAAAAAAAAAATCAATTATCGGAAGAATCTAAGAGCTCCAAAGTTATTTTAATGACCTTATTGTTTAACAAAATACGTTTCCTGCATACAAAATTTTAAATTACGAAATATTATTTTTTCATTTTCAAGGCTTCCATATTCAAGAGCAATCATTCAGATAATTTTAAGAAAAATAGTTTTAGGAAAATAATTTCTAAATGGTGATAATAAATTTAAAAAAATAACTTTATACCTTTAGAATATGAGATAATAATTTGTAACGTGTGAAAATGCAATACCTGCCTAGGATTGGAATCCGGGACCTACGGATAAAAGGCCGAGGCGCAACCATTCGCGCCACGGAGGCCGGCTTTTTTATTGTTATTATTGAATTATTATTTATTGTAAAAATCTTTTTACAATCAGAAGTTCATAATTATTAATAAATCAATTTATTTAAATAAATTTAAAAAAGAGTTAAAAAAGAAAAAAGGAGTTGAAGTCGGATTAGAACCGATGTATCTTCCCCATATAAGACCGAGATATTTCATTAATTAAAAGTTTATTTAGATATAACTGGAACCAATAAGAATAAGTACCAAATCGCTGATATTGTATAAAATCTTTTACGATCACTTTGTACCATATCAGGAATAGATTTTCAAAATTCTGGGAAAATACAAAAAGCAGGTTTATAGGTCTATAAGACAAAACTCATGTGGATCTTTCTCATATTATTTTGGCCTTGGGCCAAAACTATATTTAAGGGCTATTTTACGAGGAGTAGAAAAGTAACAAGATAAAAAATTGAATTATATGTTATTAATCTTTCTTGAAGTTATTTATTTTTTTTAATAGAGTAAAAAATATAAATTGAATTAAAATTAAATCTGCAACGTAAATTTTTTGTATGAGTAGATATCACACATAGTCGTACAATAGTAAAAAGTAACACTATTCCAAGAATTATATATTGATTTGTCGTAGGGAACAACTATATCATTTTAAAACAATTAAAAATCGATTATAGCTATTAAAATAAATAATTGTTTAAAGCTGCTATAGAAAAACACTCGCATTATAATTATCGGTTACATTCAAGGATCATAATGTTTGCCTCGGTATTTATTGTAGTAACTTACTGTTCAGCGTTTAATGTAATGATGGCGGAAGAGAAAATACACTATAGCTATGCGTAGAGTGTTAAGGTTTTGCAGAAGAGGGGAGTTAAGTCGGAAGAGGAGGTTAAAGGGTGGATGAGCGAGAGGGAGAGAACGTATAGTCAGGTGAGAGAGGTACACAGCACAACAATATCCGTGCCCCAAGCCCCAGCGGGCCTTGATGAGCGCGCGGCATCATCAACCTTGACGACTACATTTAGATATAAACTCCGTATCGGTGTAAGAAACAACGCGCAAAATGAGATACCATGCTATTCACTTTTATATTACACCATCTCCTTCTTATGTATATCGTAGCTTTACTATGTTGCTAGAAGCTACAATGTTCAAACTGTTGGATTTCTTGACTTTGGAGAACCGATTTCTTGACTTGTATAAGTTACACCTTTAATAAACTCTTAAACTGCTTATCATTCTCCTTTATTATTATTTGCTTAAATCCTGACGTAACATTCGTACGTCGAATTTCAAATATATTAAAGAAGAAATATAGAAAATGTAACGATGTAAGAACAATTACTTTCCAGAAGTGTAAAATATTCAAGCTGTAATACAATTAATAAATTTGATATGGACTTTACATGTCATCTTTGTACGCCTATTAATTTACTTGCAGACTTTTTTTTTTAAATGAAAAATAGATAAAATTTTACTTCATTAATAACTTCTGATATTTTTTCTTTTTGTTAATATTAAAATTTTTTTATAATCAGAGGTTAATAATTTATTAATGAATAAAATATTTAAATTAAAGAAAAATAGTTTAAAAAAAAAGAAAAGGAGATGAAATCGGATTCGAACCGATGTGCCCTTATAAGATCCATTTAGTTTATTAATTAAAATTTTATTTGACTATAACTCTGGAAACAATAAAAATGAGTACCAATTATATTATATCGTTGAAAAGATCTTAATGAGGGCTTGTTAACCGCAGTTAAGAAAAAGTCCAAAATCCAATTTTTAGGAATATTTCGCTATATGTCATCTGAAAAAGGTGTGCTTAAATTTTTATTAAACAAAAAAAAAAAAAAAATCAAAAAGTTTTTCATTTTTCTTCTTCTATTTCCCTAAATGACTCGATAACTGTTCATTTTTGAGAAAAGATCGAAGAAGAAAAACTATTTTTTTATTAAATGTTAAAAATTTAATTAAAAAAAAAACAAAAATAAAAAATATCGTTAAAAAACTTTATCAATCAAATCGAAAAAAAACGTTATTATAAGTGGTAAAACAGGAATAACTCAAAAAGAAAAAAATGAGTTTTTGAGAATTTTTTTTCCAGGACTTACACATAGGTCCTTCAGATTTTTCCTCAAAGAACTATTTAATATGATAATGTAACACACCAAATTTCAACATAATCGATCTGACAGTTTTTGCATAAAAATTTTGCAATCCAGATTTTAAAAAAACTATGCAATATTTCCAAATTGTGTAAAGTCTGAATAATAAAATCTCTAGATATTTGAAAATTTAATCACCTATAAAAGAGCATTCAAACTTTCAAATGCATTTAAAAAAATTTAAATGGATTGATTAGGAAAGCCTTGGGAATCTTTAAATATACTTGAAATTTTTTTGCTATTAAAAAAAATTGAATATCTTCATGAATTTTTATCTTTGTTTTTGTTTTTTTAAATATGGTTTTGTTTATTTTTAAAAATTTATTTCCAATCCCAGCTGAAATATCTTATTTTCACAAATGCAGTTCTTATTCAACAGCAAGGAGGCACAATTTTAGTCATTCCTGATAAAGTAATTTATTTATTTAACACAAATATTTTTATAAAAAATAAGTAAAATATGATATTTGCCAGTTATTTATTTAACATATCCATGAATTGAGATATAGACTTATGCAAGACACAAATCGAGATTCTAGGCGAGTTTTCAAATACAAGAATGAAACAAAAAACAAAATATTTATTTTTTTAATTTATACAAAATAGTTTTATTTAATTATCTTAATAGAGAAATGATTCAAAATCACTCTTTAATTTTTATCGAGTTATAAAATAGTTATTCAAATTAGATGCGTGGTTCCTGTTATTTTGGCTAACATCTGTACATGTATGCTAAAAGATATTCTGTTATTTTTATCGAAAGGTTATAGTACCACGTAAAAGTTGCAGTTCACGTAAAATAGCATAGTAGTATGCAAGGCTACTATTGTCAGTAATATATGCAAGGCAACTGTCAGTAAGTTTTTTCAGTACCAGATCACCATCCGCCGGCCTCCGTGGTGGAGTGGTAGCTCTTTCATCCGGAGGTCCCGGGTTCGAATCCCGATTAGGCATGGCACGCTACACAATTCATCAATTTATTCATCTCATCTCATCCTCTCTGAAGATAGTTAACTGTGGTACCGGAGATAAAAAAAAAAAAAAGGTCACACCATCTACGACATGGTAAACGTCAACAAGAGATTACAGTGACTTGCCAGCGTTCTGGGTAGCTTACAAGTTTTATTTTTAGTTTTTATTACAATTTTTTTTTAATTTATAGATTTACATTTTTTCATATTTATATTTCCAGAATAAAATATATTTTTAAAAATAAGGAAAACCCTTATTTTGCGTATCCAGAATAAAAGAGAAAATCGTATATTTATATGTTTAAATCTGAAATGCTATGAAAAGCTTAAACATTTTTCCATTTTTTTTCTCATGAAAGAAATTCAAAAGTATTAGAAATATCCAAAAGTTTACATTTATACTAAAAACTACATTTTTAGTTATTACATTATTAGTTTAAACATAATAATATTCTTATGAATCAGACGTATATTAAGTAGCCACAAATAAAAATATATCAAGATATATTTTCGTATATTAAGAACAAGTGAAAAAACTGTAATTAAAATATAATTGTATACCTACCTCGATGAAAACGGGTGATTAGATACAAAATCAAACATCAGATGAATAATCTTTTACATTAAAACTTTCTCAGATTAACACATTAGTTATGTAATAAACATTTATTTCAGTTTTTGTGTAGTATTGTTTTCATAAATATCATAATATTATATATTCATATTATATTACTATTAAGTGGAATTTTAATGTTCATGTGTAATCGAAAGTTTTAGTAAACAAATATTTTTATAGTAAAAAAGAAAAGAAAAATATTTTCGTAGGATACTAGGTAGGTTCAAAAAAAAATTTTTTTGCATAAAAATTTCTCTTATGTTTTTTTTTTAAGAAATAAACTAAAATAAAATTTATTTCCAAGTATTAAACACTTTTTAATTTTTTTTTTTAATTTACTCGATAAAACAACTTAACCACGAGAAGTGGTTAAGTTTAAGTTCGACTTATATTTCGATAATTACTTTTTAATTCAAGATTTTTTAAGAATTTCAGCTGTTTTGATATTAAGACAGAGTTTTTAATTAAAAAATAGAAATAAAACCTCTGATATGGAATCACATGACTTCCTTGTACAAAAATTAAAAAATAATATCATACTAAATTATAATTTTCAATTAAATAAGAAGTTTCACCAAATCTATTACATATACACATTTGTAATAATGTGTATTAAATTAGATATACACATTTTTAAAAGTTTAAACATTTTTTTAATTCTATTTCACAAACTTCTGATTTTTTCTTATTTGTTATTGTTATAATTGAATTATTATTTACTTTAAATAAATTTAAAAAAGTTAAAGAAAGAAAAAAGGAGATGAAGTCTGATTTGAACCAATGTGCCTTCCCTTATAAGATCTAAATATTTCATTAATTAAAATTTTATTTGACTATAATTTTGGAACCAATGAAAATAAGTACCAATCTCAAATTAAATTCATAACAAATTCAATCAAATAAAATTGATAACTTTTCATTTAATTTACGCCTAAATAAGGTGTATTACTAGGGTTTTAGGGCTCTTAATTTTTCAATTTTAAAGCAGTCTAGACTAGCGGTCTACGTATACGTATGAATTTGCTTAAGAGTATATAACTGACAATTATAAGGTCGATATATATTTTTCTATCTTTATAATATCGGGATTGCATAGTTCTTAACTAAAGTGAGTTCTAAATTCTTAATTGATCACAAATTATGTTTAATAATCCAGTTTGAAAGCAATATATTACAAAATTTTACTATTTTACATAATCAGATAAGTTTGGTAAATTGAAAACGTTATTTATTCAAAATGTAAAAAAATAAATATAATTCATATGAGAATATACGGCTAAAATTTCATTTCTTAAATTAATTTTTCCTTATGTATTTAGTAATCTAATCGTACACGTTTTAGTATGTATGATTTATGAATTCATACGGTATATTGTTCGGTATATTTATGGAGTAATGTATAGGCTATTCTAAACGTAGGATATGTACTCTTTACTACATACAGTATGGTTTATAGACATCATTTAACTCCTTCCATTTAAAGTGCTATTTGAACAGCATACATTTAACTTTTGTTTAATCTCTACGTTGTAGAGATGAAATAACAATAAAATAATTATAATAAATTTTACGCTACAAAGTTTAGTTTAAGAGCAATTAAATACAAAATAATAATCTTAATAAGCTCGTATCACGTTATTTATAAAGAATTGTAATTATATATTCTTAATTACAGCGTATTTAGTTACACAATAAACGTTTTAACAATAAAGATTCTTTATGGCATAAAATTTCCAAAAATATAATTTTTAAATAAATAAACTATCAAAACATTTTTTTAAACGAATTCACAATAAAAGTTTACTCGCTAAAAAAAAAGCCAATTCTACTTTTGTATAAATATTTTTGTTTGAAATAATATTTAACAACTGAAACACACAATATATACACGCGTATGCAATGCAACATATGTTAACTTAGCTGAAATTCGCAATTCAAATTTATACCCATTAATTAAATCACAACTTGTAATTTGAACATATTTATGAATTCATATAAATGAATTTCAAATACTGAATTTTCTGTTAACATTTTAGAAACTTGTTCAATTTATACATATAAGTCTTTTATTGTAACAATTTATATTACAATTATTAAAAAAATATTTTACACATGAAAAATGAAATTACTTCATTAAATTTTCTTAATAATTAATAATTTTATAAACCCTTGCTCATTTAATTATTTGTTTAAAATTTTTTATTTATTGTTATACAGTTTCAATTACAATGACTTTCCCAAGGAAAAAACTATAAACAAATCGTACAAAGCAACAATGACGTGAAATCGACGTATATACGGTAATACCTCGCAAAAATATTACAATAACAGTTTAAACAAATAATAATATAATTAAAAGTATGACCCGTGATTGTTAAAAAAATTCTACAATAAATAATAATTCAATAATAACAATAGAGAAAATAAAATTTAAAAAAATCAGAAGTTATTCGTGAAATAAAATTTTATGGGCTTCTAAAAATATGTAAAAGGAAAAATCTGGACTTTTAAAAGTGTGGAATAAATAAAATATAAATATCCACACAAAATCTGTAAAGAACTGTTCATAAATCAACAAGTAATAAAACAGCAAAAAGCATAAAAGGTCAACAAAACAGTTAGATTGTCAATAAACTAAAGAAAAGGACAATATTCGCCGCACAACAGTTTAAAGGTCCAATACACAAATTTTTAGTCGTCTTACATTCTCACTGTTATTCAATAGGTTAACAACTAAATGGGTATAATATGTATTAGGCGTTAAGTGATATATTTTGCGTTTAAGTGTTATAAGTTTAAGTATTATATTTTGTGTTTAACCGGTGAATTGATTGCGTCTTCATGAATTGATGGCATTCCTAAGTAGTCGTGGATCTCCTTGTTTTTCGCAAAATACCTCGGATAAGTTCCTCAGCATTTTTTTCTGTAATCTGTAGATAATGTCAATATTGCTGTTGCTTGCCGTACACCAAAGTTTTATCCCGCAGTACTACTATATTGGCTAAAAAAAACGCCTTATGCAACAAAAATTTTCAATATAACGACAACACGGATCACCTTCCTAATAACCATTTCAACTCATGTAAAAAGATAAATGAAATTCATAATTTTTTTTAGATATTCTTAGAATAGATATGTTTTATATCTCCTGTCATATTGTGAGTTAACATAAGACTTTGTAAAACAACGAGAAAAAATCTGTTCTGACACCACACATGACTGCCTTGTACGCCTATTAAATTACATATACACATTTTTCTTTTTAAATGAAAAATATATAAAATCTTATTTCTTTAGCAACTTCGAATATTTTTTCACATTCCTTTCTTGATAAGTATATAAAAATATTTATAAATATAGAATTTGAAGAGATAGAATTAGAAATTTAATTATAGAATTTTAAGATACAATAAAGATAATAATTTTTTGCAATTTATTAAAAGTCGGGCATGTATGGCTCAGTGTATATGTTGTTGAAGTGAGGATCTGTTTTTCAATCACTCTGTAGTTAACTTTAATGTAGATAAAATTAAACAGAAATTCCAGAATAATTAAATAAAATTAAACAGAAATT
>JAAAKQ030491231.1:4384-15852 GCA_010016005.3 Zanna intricata
ATGCATAATCACTCTGATCTGTGCAAAGATGCTTTTTACCAAGTTTTCATGCTAAATTACATCTATCTCAAAATAAATTCTCTCCCTCATCCTATACATTATAAAAGAAAGCTTTAAATTTTATTTATCTAGTGCAGGGGATTAAAAGATTTGTAAACAAGAAATGTCATAACCTGATATGAAAACAAAAAAGAATTACCAGTTTCATTACATACAATAAAACTGATTAATTATAAATGTTATTTTGTAATCAGAATCCAAATTCCTTGTTACATGAAATATTTTTATATTATTCTGTGATAAGAATCCAAATTAATTAATAATAATTTAAGAATCTAAGCAATTAATGGATTTCTACATAAGCCTATGCAATGTGTATTAAACAAGATTATATATTAAATTTTATTTTTGTGATCAAATATTACTCATTGCTGCAAAGAATATTTAAAAATTCAAAGGCATTAGTGGATCTTGATAAATCAAATAATTTTCAAAACCAAAAAACATTTTTCATTACATACTTAACATTTGCATAAGACTTTGTAAAAAGAATTATGATTTAATCTGTGGTTGAAAAATATAGATTAAGAATCTTAATATTCCTATTTGAAACAAAATACAAAAAAATTAATTGTTTGGAATAATAAAATTAAGAAAAGCACATCTACTTGTAGTGGCCCCTGTATTTTATATAAGAAAAGACAAAATACAGAAGCATATGCAATGTGTAAAAATATTATACATTAATGGAAAAAATATTTTAAGAACTGAATATGCATATGAAATAAATGTCAAACAATAGCACCTTTTAGTTTGATCAGAATCTATTTGCAATTATACATTTTACTTTTGTGTTCAAATTTCTTGATGCAAAGAATATTCTGATATGTATATTCAATTATACATGTTATTTTGCGATCAGAAAAATTTCTTGTTGCAATGAATATTCTAAGAATCAAAGACATTAGTGGATCTACATTCAAATCAAATAACTTTCAAAAACACAACACTGCACATATAATTCAACTGCTACAGAAAATTACTATTAAGAAATAATTTTTTATTAGATAATTAAATCATTTACGTAAGACTTTTTAAAAATAATAAACCATTATAATTTACACTGAGGTAAAAAAGAAATTTTTTTTTTGATATTTTTAAATAAAAATAAACTAATAAAATTATCTTCCTATTTGAAACAAAATAAAAAAAACATTAATGCATTTTGAATAATAAAATTAAGAAAAGCACTTATCTACTTAGGGCATTGTATTTTTATACAAAAAGACCAAATACAGAATACTTAATTAAATAATGAGATAATAAAAACTTCTAAAACACTTAGCAAATTGTAAATAAGAAAATAATAATAAACATCTTACCATATCATAAACATTAAGAATGATAGGCTCACGTGCCATGGTGTTACAAAACTCTTCACTCTCAATTGGGTAGCCTAAACAACTAGGAAACTGAAAATTGCAACCTGTAACAATAAGTAACATAATCACTGCAGGTAGAATAAGTAAGCAAAACAATGAGTAGGGATCAATAGCTATAGAGAAAATAACATAACTTTTATGATTATTGATGAAATTTACAAAAATACTATCAATAAACTGAAAACATATTTAAATAAGAAAAAAAAAATCATAAATGTAAATGAATTTTGTTCAAATCAAAATCTTTTAAAATCTAATACATCTTTTTAATGATTTACAATTTACAGTTGTCAGTAACTCAAGAAATAATTTTTTTATAAAGCAAAGGAAAGAAATGAACAGAATTAAATAAAAATAGTTCACATAAATTTAAAAAGAATACATGGAAAAGTTTTAAATCAAAACTCTTTCACATAAATTTTATAACTTAATTAAATATTATTATTACTCCCATCACTATAAGTAGTAAGTCAACAACTAAATATTAATATTTATTAGCAACCAATGATACAGTAATTTAATAAGGCACCTGTTATAATCATGGAAATTCAAAATAAACAAAAATGAAATCAAGAATAAAATGGTGATAATCTGACAAAATAAAAATAGAATTTTAATCAATTATAAAAGAAATGAAAATAAACCTACTGTTCAATAAAAAAATATTAACAATACAGATTACAGGAAAAGTTTAACGTAATTATAATAATATCATAATATGAAAATATTGATCCACCTTAAACATTCTACTGATTCTTGCTTATTAACCTTATTTTTTACAACTTAACAGAAGAATTTTTTTAACACTTCAAAAAATTTCAACAGTTCAAAAAATTATCACTCTTCAAACATATCAGTATTGTAAATAAGACTACATATGAAATCAGAGCAAATTAATTTCATGCATTAGTTCTGGGTTACAATAATTCATGAAAAATGTAACCTCACAATACAGATATTTAAAAACCCTGATTGATTATAGTTAATATGTCAGATGAATGTGTATAGAACAGAAATTAAATTATGTAGTTTTTAATATGCTGTTTTATAGAAGAAAAAATAAATAAAATGACATATATTTTATTATATAGGATTTTTGTGATTATATGGGCTAGATGTTAAATAACTGTTTCAACCTAATATTTATTATACTATTTTTAGCATACTCTGATGTTGCAAATAGCCAGCTTATTTCTATTTATAGATATCAACAGAACATTCAAAAAGAAATTTTAAACACCTGTTAAAGATTTTGAATTTATATGGTTAATATTTTTATTTTACATATGATTGAAAATATTGAATATACACTTAATAAAGGATTGAAATATTTACATAAAATCATTAAATAGAACAATAAGAAGCTAAAATACACTATCAGAAAGGTTATGGTACATGTACATCATTTAAAAATGTCTAAGTTAAAAAGATTAATTATTCCCTCTCCCACCAAAAAAAAAATTACTCATGTATAAATAATATGGCGTTTAGAAATTTAATATCACTTTTCTATTAATTAACATCTACAAGTGTTCTTCACGTTATCTTTACTAAAAAAAAAAAAAAAAGTAACAAAGTTATAAACATTAACATTAAAGAATTAAATGAATAATACTACAGCTTACTTCCTGCAAAATGAGTTATAAAAATAGATGAAGTTTATTTGCTAAATATTAAGAAAACTAAAGTTGTATTTGTCAGTTCACTATTATCTTGCTGACAACTATCACAACAAACAAAAATAAATACTACAAATGTATTAATAATAATTATCCTAAAACACAGTCCCAGACAAGGTTACCGGTCGTAAATCAACAAGATATTAATAAATGTTTTAAGATGGACATATATTATCTCTCTTATCATTTTGCAAATCCTAGACATACTGTACTTAAAAAAATTAAAATTATACTGTTAAATCTTAGGCGGTCAATGATTAAATCAAAATAACACTTTTCTCACTGTTCAGAAAAAAATTCTCTAAAGCAAAAAAACACGCATTCCGAACACTAGAGTATTGTACATATATTATTTAATATAAAAAAAAAAGTATGGCAAAAGAAATTTTTACATCAGAAATTAATGGTAATAGCATCTTTTCAGTGACATTTCAGGTATTTGTTAAGGAAACGGTAAAACATTTAATTTCGTTCAACACTTCTAAAACAATAATAATAAGCAATCATTAACATCAATTAAATTATCCCTTTTTAATCCCATATAATTTAGTAGACAATATCGTAGATATTTTATCTTCAATTATCCCCCACTACATTATCAGAATAACTAGAGTAATATTATTCTAATACCTCTAACAAAAGTAAACATTGAGTCATAACTTTACATTTTTGTCACGTTTAAAAATTTGCAATAGGAGGATAGATGAAACACAACGTTAACGCACCCAAGTTCCTCCAGTACGACGGCAACATATGGTTTCCCGTGTAGCACAAGGTAAAAAATGTCTTGATGTAAAATTTTAGATATGATAAAAAACATTATTTTAGCCCTAACCAAACATATTACTATATTAAATTGTTTTCAGTGACGTAAAAAAAATCTAACCAATTTACATCAAAGAACAGGGAACTAGAACTTCAGGAGACCTCCACAATGACTTCTTTCGTTTGATTTCTAATCACATATACCAACAGCAAAAAATAATGACTACAATGAAAAATTTTTAATAATTTAATAATAAAAAAAAAAAAGTGAAAATTGAACAAAAAATAATATTTTAAAAGTAACTTAGCTTTTAACCTTTAACTTGTATATTTATACTTCGGAATTAAATGTTTATGCTATAACTCCATTCCAAAAGCGAAAAATTAATGTAACTTGTTCCATAAACTTGGTTAAGTGCTTCTTCGAGTGTTGTGTTTGTAGGTTATGTTTTTTATTCTTAATTAAAGTGTGGCTTAGCAGAAGGATTTAATTATCGTTTGGTTTTAAACTGCAGCCAAAGAAATGTCAGGCTGTCGTAGTACTTCAGAAATCGCGTTAGCAATGCTAAGGAATGCACCTAGGTTATCCCTTTACAATCTTCGGAACAATCCAGCTGCACCTAAAAGGGTTTGTTCTAGATATTTTATTTAACCAAATTTTATGATTAATTTCAACTGGACATTAGTAATTGTTATTTTTACAGAAACACCACAATTGATAAGGAGTTTTAATATTAGAAAAATACCAGTCAACTTTGAAAAAATCCATGCACAGTTATGTGAGGTTACTAAAATATGTGTTAGCCACATAAAAACCAAGGTGTTAAAGTAAAAAAAAAAATTAAACTGATAGCCGTGTGGTAGAGTTTTGGTCTCATCCGGAGGTCCCGGTCAGAATAGTATTACTGGTGCGCTTAAAATTTCTATTTCATATTTCCATGCACAAGCTTATTATGTAAATAATTCATCAAAAATAATATAACAGATATATTAATGCAACCTTACTCTATCACCACAGCACAAAACAAAGTTAATAATTATTATCATAGATAATCACAGTATACTGTAAATTAAACTTGCAAAGCTAAATGCAAACATTAATTAATTTTCTTGGTCAAGAAAGCAACTACAATTATAAAATATATAGAGTTTCAATGATGATAAAGACACTAGTTAGCAACACCTCAAATTACCCAACCTCACATAAACTGTCTACTTAAATTATTATAATCCACAGACTACTCAATGCAAATATCAATTGAAAATTAATAAAAAAAACCGTTTCTATAACATTCCAAACACATAAATGAATGTAATAGCATATTCATTGACACACTCATTTGTAAATATTAAAAGAAAGTATACTTCACATAACACATTAAACACCTGGGAAAAGTAGAAAAAGTATATGTAGTAACCTCACAATTAATACAAAAACAATTTTTTTGGTTTCTATTCTGTTGTTTATGATGGTTGGTGGTGATAATATTATATGATCCTTGGTGGTCTTTTCAGTCATCCATTAAATATTTTCTTAAAAATCTTTTAATTATAAAAAAACATTACAGGAAGGAAAAATTTAATGAAATCTGCACCTATGATTTATAAACTGTATTAGTAATGTAGTTCTCCTGACTTAGACATAAAAGTAATGTGCAAAGGTCAATCCAACCGATGTGCAAAGATTTGTTTGTAGATTATTCCAATAAATCTACACATTGGCTTGAAAAGTAGTTTTGTAATAAAAATTTAGTATAGTAGTTAAGTATTTTTGAATCTATTTGAAGTATGAACATTTTTTCTTATGTGAAACTACAGCCTTTGTCTATAATATAAGGGTGAATTAAATTTTGTCATTAGAAATCTTTCTTTAATAACAATGATTATATTTTGATAATAATTTATTGTTATTCTGTGAAGATGGCTTCAACTATTCATTATGTGCATGATCTTTTGTAATTTTATTGCTATAATATTTATTTTGTTTCTAATGATGTATAAGTACTTTACTCAATTCTGTTTAAAGGGATTTTGTAATTATAATCTATTTAATAAATGTAGTAAAACACTATTTTATTATTATTTTAATATTAAACAAGTAATTATTAATTTAAATTATGTTATTATGTAGAGTAAACGCCCTAGAGCCCAATATGGAGGAGATAAACATGGGTGTGGTAATAAAGGATCAGGTCAAAGACAAAACTGGATGAGACTTGGGTATGAAACAGGAAATAACCCTTTCTATTTAAGATTTCCTCATGAACCGTACTATAAAGGCCATCAGTAAGTTATCTCTTTTATTATTAGTTAATTAATTTAATCTTAATTATTCTTTAATAATTTTTTATTTAATCTTAATTTAATCTTTTATTATTAATTAATTAATAATAAAAGATAAAATCGCTTAATTTTATTATTCGTAAAGTATGTTTAGTAATTGTATAAAAAAAATAATTTCCAACGTACACCATTTTTTAAAAAAAAATCTTTTCCAAAATATCATTCCTGTAGAACCTTTAGAAAGTAAACTTTCATTATTACAAGAGAAAACAAAAAAGTAAAGCACAATTTTATTTCCCTCTCAATCACATGTCCCATATTATTGAGTGTTCTACTATAAATTGTAATCTATCACTAGTCATATTTCTTTCTTGATGCAATTTTACAAAGAAGCATTCATTTAATTAACTTTTAAAGACAACCACAAACACATAACAGTGAAACAATACTTTCAATGAACAAATGATACATAGTTACGTGTTTGTGGTTGTCTTTAAAAGATAATTAAATGAATGCTTCTTTGTAAAATTGCATCAAGAAAGAAATATGATTAGTGATAGATTTTCTCAGTTCTGAGAAAACTTTACTCTGTAACCAGCAAAGATTATTTGTCAAATGCAGTGCCAATTGAAAGAAAGTTTGATTGGAAGCAAATCTTTGAATGGATTGATCAATTTAAAAAAGTTAAAATTTTGCTTTGTGATGAAAACACAAAGGGAGGCCTTTCTCTTCAATGAATAATTATAACAATATGGAAGCAGTTAAACAAGTGATTGTAATACATAATTTAAAGTTAAAATTACTTTAATGAAAATTGTTACACCCTTTTTTTCTGTTTTTATCCTGAAAAACCCTCCATAATAGTTTTATCATGTTCTGAATTAACAGCCTCAATGTAATGTATCAACCAAGAAAATTATCTTATTTGAATTTTGGAATCTTATACCTGCAATTCATACGATATAAGTAGGGCAAATTTAGAATAAGAAATATTTTTTATGCAAATATTCTGATGTAGAAAGAGAATGCTTGCTACATATAAAATTATTAAACACAATTTTATAATGAATTAAGAATTGCTAATAAAAATGTTATATATGATCTGTTTATCATATTAAAAAAAAATTGTAGGCTAAGAATTTTTTATGCATCCTAGATAAAATTATTTTATTGATTTCTGTGTTTGTTAGGTAGATGATGTAGAGTTATTGAATTGGAATAATGTAAAGTAACAGATCTATGATATTGTGTTTCAGTTTAAGGAGACAGTATCCTCCATTATCGTTATCACAATTGCAGTTAATGATTGATACAAATCGTATTGATACATCTAAACCCATTGATCTTTCTACTATATGTAATAGTGGAATATTTACTTTTAATCCTAGAGAATTTCATTATGGAGTTCATCTGACTGATGAGGTAAAAGAATTATTTTTATATTTTGATAGGTATTTTACTCATAATTTTGAATCTATTTTTTCATTACTAATTTGTAAGTTATTCTGAAAAGCAGTCAGTGAGATAGCAATGTAGGAAATTAGCAGGAAATCGAGAATCTTCTGATCTTGGTGATCTATAATACAACTTTGTCATTAAAGAATAGATATAAAAATGAAAAGTCAAATCCATTTGAAATCCATAATTATATTAATGTGATTGCTCAGAGTTTTGTAATTGTTTATACTACTTGAAGCTTGTGGAATTTGTTAACTTATTAGTTTTTGTGAAGTGAGTATATACCTAAAATCTGTTTTTCATGAAAAAGCCAGCTGTTAGGTTTTTCAAATGAAGAAATTATAGATAATGCTAAGAGTTGAGTTGTAAATAGCTCTGTCCAATTAAATTGTCATTTTTAAGTTGTAAGAATTAATTAACAATCATCCATGTGTAATTTTCTACTAACACTAGAGTTGACATAAATCAATATAATGGGTAAATATGAAATGAAAACCTTTTGGTTTAAATATATGTATTGACCACATTAAAATATAACAAATTGTACTAGTTAATATGAAAATGAAACCTACGGTAGCAACTATTTACTGTTAAAACTTTATTCATATATGCAATAACCAATACTTACAATGCATACTATGAAAATTAACATCAGTTCCCTACCTACAAAAATCATGGTATGATAAAATATCTATTCAATTTTTGATACCTAAAAAAAAAATTTATTTAAAAAAATGAGATTTCAAGATAAAATTGAGGTTTTTTTAAATTTCATTCATTCATTAGAAAGTAAATAGCTATATCTTAACAGAATCTCAATTTTTAACTTGCCACTTATAAATGCAGTTGTAAAATAAAACATACTTTTTTCTAATACTGCTCATCTAATGATTGAGTTTTTTTATCGATGAGTTGCGAAGGAATATCAGTTACGTACTCCCCAAGGGGTTTTCATAGGGGAATGTTGGACTCAAATTCGAGTTAGTAATATCTCTGGCTAGTCTGCTAAGCAGGTTCAACAAAGATGTTAAACTAAGTGCGTATAGTGGCCTGTCCCCTACCGAATAAACCTCCCTCACTTCTCTCTGCCACCACAAGATCGAACCCACAATTAAGCATTACTCAGTCTCGGGGAGGTGCCTTTGGATTCAGGAGATCCACCACCCATCCACGCAAGCTTGGACAAATGACAATTCATCAGAGAGCTATTCATCACTTTGTCCCCCTCCAGTCTTCTTCTTCACCACAGCATAGTGGTGGACTTTCGCCTGTGATCAATCCTCTGGCCTTCGATAATTTTTTTATTCATCTATTAATGTCATCATCTTCTGCTCTCCTCCAACTTAGCACGAAGAACTACGGTAGCAAAGTTACTGAACTGAGACCAGTTATCATTTGACTTCAATATGTGATGAATTATGTCATCAGGAGTTCTCCCGATTAAATTTGCCCTTCTTCTCTCATCCACCCATTCATGTTACCCAAACAAGGTATGTTCAGCAGTGTCCAGTAGATGATAATACATGCACACTGCTGAGCTCCACCTCCCAATCTTACAAAGATAGGACTCAAAACTCCATGTCCACTCAGCATTTGTATGATGTGGTGATTTATCTCACCATGGACCCTGTCACACCATACATCTTTGATTATTCTCCTGGTCTAGGCTGCCTTATTTGTATTGGTCCATTTTGCCTCCCAATTTAATCCTGTTGTGGCCCTGGCCTCAGTTTTGTTGACTCCCTCATGCCTATCTTTCCGTTCCATTACCAATAAATCAATTGGTGGCGTATCTGTAATTACGCATATCGCAACATAGGATACAGTGCAATTCACAGAAGCTAGTTCTATGAGAGATCTTTTTTCTACATTGATCAATCTTTCTAAGTTCCTTTTTTTGTTTATTACAGAACACCAAACTGGTGTCGCATATAGCATCGTTGATGCCACTGCAGCCATTATCAATTTTCTCTTCGATGCTCTTGGGACAGAGTAGGTAGACATTAAAGGGTGCAGTGCTTTCAATGTACTCTCTGCTTTGCTACAACACATGATCACATGTTCGGAGAAGCTCACAGCTCTATCTAAGATAATCCCCAGATATTTAGCTTACTTTCTTTACTAATTTACTTTCTTTAGTCTTTGATCACCTGTTCTCAGATTAATTGGAGCTATTACACATCATCCTGTGAGGGTGATATATTCACATTTGGCCTGGGCAAGTTCTAAAACTTGCTCCGCCATCCAAGTCTGTATAGATCGAAGTGCTTTATTTGCCCTTGCTTGTACCTCGGCTTCATTTCTCCCACTAACTAATACAACTACATCGTCCATGTACGCAATTGTTTTGACTCCTGGAAATTCCAGTCTAAGCAGACCATCATATACTATGATCCACAATAAAGGCCCTAAAACAGATCCTTGCAGGACTTCACAACTTGCATAGAAATTAACGCTTCCTCCTTGCGTTGCTATTGGGAGTTGCCTATCCAGCAAAAACTTTCTAATGTGGCTCCTCAGATACGTACTAATACCTTTCTCTGCTAAAGCTGTCAAATAGCTTGCCAGGATTCTGATCTGAACACATTTTTCAAATCTAAAAGTACCAGCAATGGAAGCCCTCTTGCTCTCCATGTCTCCCATCTAACCTGCTCTGCCCAAGTTACAACCTTCATCACAGCTTGTGTAGTCGAGCATCCCTGAAGGAAACTAAATTGATTCTCGTGTATGTCTTCACCCACTTTCAACAAAAGCTATTAGTCTCTCAACAACCGTTCCAATGATATTTGTTTTACTAGTAGGTCTATAGCCCATGACCTTTTCATCAATATTATTATTTTTTGATATAAACACCACGTGTGTGTCCATTCAGCAGGCGGGATAGCGATTGTTCCAACATTTAGAGCTTCTACTATTGACCAGGGCGTGCGTCTCATAAGGCCTTTTAACACTGGTGCTGAAATACCATCCGGTCCAGAACTTTTTTTATAGGATAGTTTTGATATGGCCTATGTGTCCTCAGCTAGCATGTAACTCCTACTTGTTCCTTCAATTGGCCCAATGACCCTGTTACCATTTCTAGGAAATAAGTGGTCAATTTGCGTTATAGCATATTCCTCCATGAGGACGGGCAATCTCCTCCCAAATCTCTTGGATACAATTTGATATGCCCGTCTCCATGGGTCATTATCCAGCTCTTTATAAAGTTATTAAGAATTTTCTTTGATTTAAATATCTATCTTGAGCTACTACATAAGGGGTTCCACCAGTTCTTCTAAGTCTCTGCTTGATACAATGTAGATGCATCAACTCCTGCCTCATACCTGCAATATTGGATTGGCAGTCCACCAGTAGGCAGGTCTGTAGTGCCTAGGTCTATCTGGAATCCTCTGGAGTTCTTTCACAATAGCTGTTTGCAGCCTTACCGGTGTTATAGGAATATCATGAGCTATCTTTCCTAGATCTTCATCACAACTTCCTCTGCCTGTTTACGGGATAATCTCTTTTGTGAACCACACTCATTTACCCGGAAGGAAGAATCACTAATTTCCAGCAGTGTGGCGAAGTAGTTGCTGGCCCTTTCATCGTCCAGGACATGCCATTTACATAACAAACCGTATCCAGAAACACCAAAAAACCAATCCAAAAACTTTAAAACCCAGAGCTTACAGAGAACGTCTGAACTTGACAGAATCCACCACTCAACTTCTAATGATTGAGTTTTCTGAAGAAATGTACACTTAAAAATTGTGCTGAAATTTCTTCAAACCACTGATAAAAGAATCATTCAGACTGGTCTGGTGGTTGTTGTTTTAAGAAGATACTAATACACACACACACA
>JAAAKQ030491242.1:0-21371 GCA_010016005.3 Zanna intricata
GTACAAGACTATACTTCATTCACATTCATACATATCATCCTCTGAAGTAATACCTTACGGTAGTTCCGGAGGCTAAAACAGAAAAAAGAGAGAATTAGATGGGGCAAGGCTAGTCCTAATTCCAAGGCATCTAGCCTGTGCGAGGTTAGAACAGCGAGCGTGTTCGTTACACGTTCATTTACAGATCGTTTACATTTTTTTTTTTTTTTTTTACCTCCGGAACCACCGTTAAGGTATATCTTCAGAGGATGAGATGAATGAATTGTAGCAAGTGTGAAAAATGCCTTGCCTAACCGGGATTCGAACCCGGGACCTTAATCGTTTACATTGTATTTATGTACCTTTACGTTCATTTTATGATCGAACCATGTTTTTCCATTTTCGTTTTGGGTTCGTTCACGTTCGTTACACATCCGGGCGATTATAACCGCTTTAGCGTTTCTCGCCCTTCAAAAAAAAAAAAAACGTTCGTTACACTCCGTTTACTGATCGTTTACGATGTATTTGTGTACGTTTATGACTCATTTCATTGATCATTTCACAGTCACCTCATCTAGCCTCGCATAGGAGGTTCGCACGTGCCATCCCTCACCCAGCGGCATCAAATGACCTTGAATCTGTGCTAACTGTGACATTTTACATCTACTTTTGCAACCCTCAGGTAGGCTGCATGGCACCCCTGGGGTTCGCCTGAGCGGGCCCCTGAGGAAGCGGAGCCATCTGACCAGATGGTCGGACGAGCGAAGCGAGCCCCGACCGGCTAATATATTTAGTACCGACGGTATTTGTTTAAACCGCAAACACTTCTCATTTTGATATGAAATATTCCACCTGTTACTTAACTTTGAAAGTGGTTTAACTAGAAAGATTTATATATACCTAGCAAAAGATTGAATGAAGACAGAATCTATTCAAAAAATAATTTTTTGATATGAAGGCTGTCAAGATAACTTTTACAAAAAAAATAAAAATAAACTAAAGACCATAAAGTCTGTTAAAATGTTTTGACTGATAAATTAATTGTCCACAGAAGCTTGTACGTGGAGATCTGAAAATTAAAATTTTTAGCGTAAGAAAAATAACATGCCTGACCGGGATTCGAACCCGGAATCTCCGGATGAAAGGCAGTGAAGCTACCACTTTTTTCTAAATAAAAACTGTTCCTTTAAAAGAATTTTTTTTTGATCGAGGGCTCCTTCCGTTAAAAGCTTATGGACAACTTTTTTCTATTGCAAATATGAGCTTCGCAAGCATGTTGGTGGAACCTTTAAATTTTGTTAGTTTACTCGTTCAGGTTGTAAAATAGAAACGGCAATATAATTTGTAGCAACTTTATTGAATTGAACAAGGGTTGGTTCACCATCCTTTTAGACAGATTCAATTCCGTAATTTGTTAGGACCGAAGATAAATTTTATGAAAAAAATTTTTTTTAAAGAAATAGAATTAAAAATCTTTCATAGGAAACATTTTTAAAATTTCAACATTTTTTCTTTAGCTAAAAAACTGGTTAATTTCCGTATTAAAACTGTTAAAAATGTTAATGGACTTTCCCTTCTTGGAAACTTAATTAGTATAATACAATATCAAGACACTCCTAACGAAATATAACTAAAAAAGGGACAACAGTAGGTAAATAATTAAATTATAACACAAACACATGATGATATTTATAAATGAGTTAGTTCAAAGTCCATATTATTTATAACACTAACTTAAAAACTACCGCTCAGTGTAACTACATGAAATACTACAAATGTTTTTTTTTTTTTCAGATACTAACATAAAGTAGAGCAAAAAGACGAAAATAGCGATTTCATTAATTATATTTTTTGTTTCAAAAATACTTTGGATGTAAATTAAGTTTTATCCTTTTTCTTTTTTAAGGAAAAGTACGTTATTAAATTAAATTTTTTTTTATATCTGCTTTATTTGTCTTTTCTATTAGTGTCAAATTAAATTACTACTCAAATATTTATCAAAATACGGCCGTAGAATAAAAACAAAACAAAAAAAATCCTTACCTCCTTAGTGTACAAATTAGAGACAAATATTGATCGGAGCTATAACCCATTTTAATTTAATAATTCGATTAAAAAATCGATTCAATGATTTTCAAAACACGATTTGAAACATAATTAAATTGGACTATAGAGATCGTTTATTAAATTTTTGATCTTGTACATCTAAAACCATCAGTGTACAAGATATTTTGCAAAAATCCATTATTTATTATTTGAAAACGTTTTTCTACGCTAGAGCAGAGGATTTTCAAAAGGTTATCATCGTACCAAGTATGCAAACAACACAAAAATCATAACGACTACAGTTATCAATATTTTATTCAGTTCAAGATAAAAAATTAAGTACTTTAAAATATTTGACAAAATTATTATTTTGCATATAACATTACATAAACATCTGTGAGTTTAAAAACCAATTAACGAACAAAAATTATCAGCATTTATTTTAAACAATATAATGCCTTCAGTGAACTTATATTTTTAACGAGAGAGAGAGATAAAAAGAAAGAGTATACAAATATAATTTAGTACAAGTTAAACAATCTACTATGTTATAAAATTCTGTTAAAACTGAAACTAAATAATTAAAGCGATTAAAAATAATTTTTTAAATGTTCATGATAAAATTTACTATTTATTTTCCAGCACTTAAGCATACCTGACAAAGAGAAAAACAAATTACGTTAAAGACAAGCAAAACTAATTTTATGTAATAAATTTTTTTCAAAACACAGCACAAATAAGATGTAAGATTTTATATTTTACATCCTACCAACCTCCTTACGAGAAGACAATTCTTATAAATCTATCCAAATCTTAAAAACAATCATAATATTGAAACAAATCTTTTGAAGTTATTTCAATTAATTTAGAAAAGTTAATTGGGAATTAGTGACCGTGAAGTGATAATATTAATAATTCTGGAAGTATTGAACGCAGAATTTACAACTCCTAATTTTCAGCAAAAAACCATACTAGTGCCATACACATTGAAAACATACATTTTTTTTACATAAAAACTAAAACGGTAAGTATTAGTTACTGGTTATACTGGCATGACTTCATAAACTAAGAGAATGATCATAGATTTATATTCTTCTGATGACTCATTAACCATGATCAATTCAAGTTTTTCCTACAAATATTCAGAGATACTATTATTATTTACAAAACTAAGCATTATATATTAATTAGCTTTGTAAAATAAATCTAAAAAAAGTATAAATTTATTCATTAAAAATTTAATCTATTAATAAACATCAATATTAATGCTAAAAATTAATAATATTAATGCTATAATTAAACGTTTACTTTAAAAAGTTGCCGTAATTTAATTATGCAACGCATACAGTATAACTTTAGTTAGAAAAAAGGAAAAATCAAACACGCATTACATTTGTTTGCGGTATATTTATTTCACTCCGATTCTAGTACCCGTACTTAACTGTTTCCACCTTACACTACATACCGTAATAAAGGAAATAAGTGTAATGTATTGTTTTATTCAGGCATGCACGTTACGTCAGGAAATAAATCGCTACTTTTTAATCACATTTAAAAAAATAAAAGAAGGATTCTAGGTTCTATTAAGCTTTTAACCAATTTATATCTAAGTAATACACCTTTTTTAATTACTAAATTACAGGAGATTTTTTATTTTACAAAGGGACCGTCTATAAGTTATTTAAAGATACCTAATATAAGAGTTTACAGATACAAAATACAATTGCTTTTATATATATATATACCAGCCAGAATCTGACACTCAAGAGCTCAGGTTAGCCCAGGTAAACTCCGGAGCCAACTCAAGGGCTCCTCAGGGCCAACCTTTGCTCGCCAATCTCATCTATCCAGAGGGCTGCAACCCCTAGATCTCCGCACTGTACGTTATCCTCATGGTTGTAAGAATAATACTGATAAATAATAATTATAGTATTACAGACAAACTTTATATATATATATTTATATATACACATTTCCGAATAGCCGTGATCTGTTGCATAAGAAAACTGATGCATGCCAAAGTTAGCCTTTAACCTACTGACAAATACTCCGTTTGAATTTTGAAAATCGGACTACGGTTTGCAGAGATATTAAAAGAGCACCCCACTGCAACTCCCAAAACAGCACCCCAGAGCATTCTGTTTGTTACCAGTTGATGGTGACGAATAGTCTAGCCTCCCACGAGGTGCTCGGCAACCTCATCACTCTAGCCTCATACGCAGTCCCCACGGAACGCTCATTATTATAATATAATTATTTTTTAATTTATTAAATATTATTTTATTTAAGGTAAATTTAATTTTATTATTTTGTAATATTATTCATTCGACTGATCCCAATTATTCAGTTCAAACCCAGATCAGAGATAACAGTTCAAACACAGTGCTAGAGACTCACAGATCACTATTCATTAACGTTTGTGCTTCAACCGGCAAATCTTCACTACTATATATATATATATATATATATAATTCGAAATTTTTTCGAGATGAAATATATCTAAAAACCTCAGTTATGCCTAGAAATACAGGTAAAAATTTAGTAGCGATTTATCGAGTAGTTTTTTTGTTTATCCAGAACAAACATAAACCGTCTTCCTCTTTATATAACGAAATAGATATAGATATAAGTAGTACCTTTAACAACGAAGCTGGCACAAACTCATTTCTAAATTTCGACTTTTAACTAACAGCGGATAAGCCACTCAATGCTTAGCAGCGATGTATAACCTTATATAAAAAAAATTACGTAAAATCATTGACTTTATTCCTTAACTCATCAACAAAAAATAAAAAAATAAATTTAAGTTCCAATAATCTCAGTATGGTTTTTCTGCTACAGCAGAAATCAGAGCGAAATTTTTCGCAAGTTACTTGAAAACGAAACGTTTCCAAACCCAGGTTTATATGAACTTTCTTCTTTATTTTCACGACTTGTACCTGAAACCTTTGGTTTCGTACACCTATCCTATAACGATACGTATCATTTTTTTAAATGAAATATATTTTAATTTTTATATTAAAAACAAGTAAAAACAAAAAAATTGTATTTAAAGAATGCCTTTGATAAACAGTTTTCCTTAGATTTCTCAGCTTTAAAGATTTAAACATAAATAACAGTAATAACACAGGTCATGAATAATAACTGTTTAAGAAAAAAAATATTACATAAATTTTATAAAATTCCGCTACTCAATGGTGGCAATATATGTAACGCATCGTTTCTTACACACAAGGGAATATTAAACTATCCCGCTTAAAACATTGTTATGAATACGACGTAATAAATCATCTGCAGTACATACGACACTAAATCTAAGATTCTTTATCTTAGAGTAATGATATTCATTATACATAGAATCCACGTGATGAAAAGATTGAAGTTGTCGTATTACTAATACTGAGTTACTATCGATATGAAACTACTCATTCGATTCGGTGAAGAAGGAATAGGAAGCTAATTCATTCCTCACATTCTTTAGTAAGCTCTGCACGGTATTTTATTCTGGATAACAGCTGTGCTATTTTTGCAAACACTACGGTTAGGGCACCTAACATATGTGGCTAAATTAAAAAAAAACCGCCAAACGTAGGAAAAATAAAAAGTAAAATTTATTTTTTAATTATTTACTTTCAGAAATAGAAAAAAAATGACTATAAAACAACTTTTTTTTTTATAGATTTTCCTTAAATAATACAAAACTGAAAAAAACTGTAATTATAAATCATCATATTCGGTTAACAAAATCTAAAAATATTTTACGAAGTATACTTTCGGTTTATAATTTTTAACTTAATAACAAATAAGAACTGTGTGAGGGATCTTCTAAAATCAGACTTCTACGAGAAGCTCTATAAAATTCATTATGTTAACTAAGCTATAGTTGGTTCCAAATCTGAAAATAAAATTTGAACATCGATACTAAGTATTTTTCTACAAGGCAATGTAAAAAAAAAAGAAGTAAATAAAATTATTAGACACAATAAATTCTAATGAAATATTGTAAGATTTAATTTTTATGATATTTTAATACAGAAGCTACATGTTTAAAACAGAAAATAAGGCTACCGTCTTAATGCAATCAGTATTACGTTACCAAAAAAAAAAATAAGTCGACACCATAACAAAATTGAAATTTTATCAGTTTGTGTTTGTGTATCCGTGCAAAATTGCACGTCATATGTAATAAATAATTCTATAAAGGTAAAATGTCATGATAATAATAGAAGAAAATGCTGACCTACATAATATAAATATATTATTCGACCCAGATTAAAAACTATGAGATTATACACGCGCGCGCGCCATTATAAATAATTCTTCAGATTTGGAAATGGAATTTGCTGACAGAAATTCATTATAACGTTAGTAGTTCAGTAAAAATTTAATTATAAAACAGGTGTTATTTATCGTACCTATATAGTAATAACAATATAAATAAAATAATAAAAAGAAAATTTTTTTTATTCACCTTACAAAGTAAACAATGTATTTAATTATTATATTATTTATATAATACTAGCTATTTAAGAAATTTAATAACTATCGCTGTTTAAAAAAATAACCATGAATCCAAAATAACAAATGGAACGTAATATTTTTACAAAAACTTTAAATATTTTTTTTTATAATTAAAATGTAAAATTTAATAAAAAAAATTTACCGAAGATCATATACACAAGTGCAGCTATTTACTCAAATATATATATATATATATATAATTTAGTTATTTTCTACCATGAATTAATTCACTGCAGACACTTACAAAAAAGCTTGAACGTTGGAATATGAAAAGGAAAATCTGTAGCGTATGAAAACTCCCATGCCGGACCGAGATTCGAACCCACGACCTTCGGATAAAAGGCTACCGCTCCGCCACGGAGATCGGCGGAAAGTCAATTGGAAATTGAATTTTTTTCATTATAAAGCGTATAATTAAAATTAATAAAATAACCCTAAAATAGAAATAACATTACTTCTATGCAAGCACCATCATTTTTAGCCGATTTCTTTTTAATGTTGAAGAATTACTCTTCCTCAAATGACCGATTTTGATGAAACATTTACAATATTGTAGGAAAGTTTCTTCTAGCGGTTCCAATACAAAATGTTTCATCCAATTTAAATGAAGTTTTTTGTTTTATTGAAAATAAAAATTCGGAGAATGCCGGATGGAATTTCTGTGTTTTAAGTTAAATTTTAATTATAGTATTTAATTGCAGTTTTATTTGGCTTTTAACATAAGTCATGGGCTTCTTCCATCTACTATGTTTTTATATTACTGCTATTTAGTTTTTTTTTCTCCAATATTTGTATGTTTAATATAGAAATATAGTATCTGGGCGCTTATTACGACACTTCGTTGGACGCCCCATGAAAAAAAATTATTTTTTTGGAAACGGAGAGATATGTTTTTGTTTACTGTCATCATTTCTTAATATTAGGTTTTGAAGGGAAATAATAAATAATAAATTTATTATGAATCTCTAAATAAAGTTTCCTTGTTAATTCTCGACAAGAAATTCGTTGAAAAATAATATATTTCTTCATTCTATAAAGACCCTTGTTCGCACTCGGCAGCCGTCTTTTTTACAAGATTGCTAAAATAACGATCCTAAAAATGGATAATTTAAGTACCGAATAGTAATTTTAAAATTCTTATTTAACCTTTAAGTTTTTAAAGACGGGTGCAAAATAAGAATTCTTTCTATCATTAATATGAAATTATTTTTTTTTTACCTCCGGAACCACCGTTAAGGTATATCTTCAGAGGATGAGATGAATAAATTGTAGCGTGTGTGAAAAATGCCACACCTAACCGGGATTCGAACCCGGGGCCTCCGGATGAAAGGCAGAGACGCTAGCATGAAATTATTATTCTCTCTTTATCTGTTTAGCCTCCGGAACTACCGTAAGGTATTACTTCAGAGGATGATGTGTATGAATTGGAATGAAGTGTAGTCTTGTACAATCTCAGGTCGACCACTCCTAGAAGTGAAGTTATTATTACCGCCTCTTAACTTGACGGTGGTTTCGAAAAGTCTAAAAAGTTTCGAAATGTAAAGATTTGGAAAAAAAAAACAGATTCTACTTTTTCAAATTTTTATTAAATGTAATTTCTTGTAATTGTAAAATATTTAATAAAACAGATTTAACAAACCTGAACGTCTTTCTTTTCGTATGAAAGCAACTTTAGAAAGAACAACTTGTACATATAGATCGTACACTAAAACAATTATTAAATTTTCCGAAAATGCTGGAAAAAACTATTAAAATACAAAGAAGTATTTTAAACAACGACAATGAATGATATTAAAAATAAACAAGGAGTTGTAAACGGAACCGACAAGAACAGATCAAGATGAATATACAAATTCTATCGACAGAAAAAATCTAATAAAATGAAGAGTCATAAAACAAATACGAATTGAAAATAAATTTTTTTTAATAAATATGCTATAATGAAAGTTCACTTTTAACCAGTAACATTAAAAACCTGAATAATAAACACCGATGAAAAATTCCACTATAAATAATATGAAGGATATATTTTTCATATTTGAACTTGAAAAGAATTCATATGAAATACTGAAGAAAAATAGAATAACGTACACTCAAACGGAAAAAATTACGTAGAGCAAAACTCTTAAAATAAAAACCACTTAAGGAAATCAAAAAATTAAGAACTTTTACTTAACGAATCTCCTAGAACATCACAAAAAAAAGTTCCGAAGAAATTCAAAGTTAACTGGAAAAAGTAAATCAAGCGGTTTAAAAAGGAACCTAGTGTAAAAAAAAAATTAATAACATTCCAGTGAAATTTATGGCGTAAAAGGGTTTTCAAACATCAAATTCTTTTTGTTAAAGATTAACCAAATCATTCAAAACTTAATCTCGAATAATAATTTTTATAGAAGTAATTTTATCAACAGAAGTTGACTACAGGAAGATAGTCTAAAAACAATTTTTTTTTAACTTTTAAATCGTGCACCACAACCTTTTTCACGTTTATTATATAAATTACACTTTTTAAATATGAAATTATTTATTTAACTTATTAATATAGTAATAGGTATAACATTTCCGAAAGATTTCCTAATTCTTTAATAATTTCATTCATAATATTGGACAAAAAATCAAAATTTCTTAATGATATTTTTATTTTTTATTAACAAATAAAACAAATCCCGTAATAGTAACGATCGTTTCGCATTTAACACAAAAACGGTTGAACCGATATTAACAAAACTTTCAGGATTTCTTTATATTTAAGGTGTAGATAAAATATAGAATCTAGACCTTTTTCTTCATATAAAATACGAGTATATTATAAGAGATCCACACTTTTTCTCTGAAATAATTTTTTTTTAAACGATTGTATTTGTATTTTAAGGAATTATCAGGTCTGATTTTAACCGATATTGGGCCTTTTTGTACAGCCACCAAAAATTATAATAAAAATATCCTATTACTAGTGGGGTCACGAACCCAGCAAGGTCAGACTTAAACCAAAGAACAGAAAATGCAGAAGAGGTCAAGGATAAGGAAAAGAGCTACGTTCTACCCTTGGAGGGATTGCAATACGAGGTTGAAAAACCCATCCAAAAGAAAGTTCAAGGTTCTTCAAGGCAGCGAGCGCTCATCCCGTACAAAATCTCCCGGGAGAACGAGACATTTTACTCTGATAGAAGTAACAGATAATCGATGGACAATGTTGCATCGATAAGCTTAAATATAAGCTGCAATAAAAAATGATTTTCCATCAGAAATTAAAAAGATATTCCAGAACAGGTTGAGAATTATTATTAAAAAAACAACTTCGTCTGTCACTGTAATGTCATATGTAGAAAAAATATGCAAATGAATATTATAAACCGTTCAATTGTCGTTTGATATATTTTACAAAAAAAATAAATAAATATCATAAAACCGCAACAAGATCTCTAAGTATTGACATTTTTAGACGAGACCTACTTTTTCATATTTAATTTGAAATTATAATCCATTAAAATGTTGTAAAGCCCATAAATTAAGTAGAATTATTTTGTTTTCGAAATACTGACTGCAGCTATCCCCGAAAAATTAATATTAAAAAAAATTTACTGAGAATCCATCTCTCTACACGGTTTTTATAGATATAATTATTACAGAAATTACAAGAAAGGGTTTAACATGATGACAATTCGAATCTGAATACATTCGCCAATTAAATTACTCAAATAAAAAGATTTTTCAAAACACTACCCTGATTAAAACTTGAAAAATAAATAAAATTACTAACGAAAAATTTTATTCGAAAAGACGATGACAAAAAAGAACACGATATTTATGCAGACTAACATTTAAGATAGCATACAAAGGCGATCGCGCATTAACAAGTAACACGTGTATAATAGAGCTTACTAACAAAGAAAAGGTTTAATGCAACTTATAATAAAATAAAACAAAACAGAAGCTGAATTCGATTAATGAAATGTTAAATATGTGGATGGATAACCGGTTGGCCGGAAACATAACAAAGAATAAAAGGTAAATAATAAAAATATGGAAAGACAAGAAAAAACTATGAACTCGAGCTAAAGCGATACCGACAGAATTGTTTACAAGTTCTATCATCTTTTGTATCATTAAATATCTGATGTGAATCTTAAATCCGTACATTAAAAATAATAACTGAATAAACGTATTACGTAAACATAGATACAGTACTTCATTCGGTTGTAGAGTTGTTAAATCGCATTAAAATTATAATTCCTAACAGCTGATTTAAAAAATCATTTTAACCCTGTACAGACGTATAGCTTTACGTTTGATTTAGCGGCCGTATAACAAAGCAAATTTATTTTTACTACTAATAATAAAATCCTATCGATGCACCTGCACCTATTAAGATCCATTCCTGTTATCCCTGACTTACGGGAATGAATTTTTCACGCGTATATCCGGTTACGGGTCGAAGAAATATAAACAGCCTTCGCGGCTTTACATACCAAACGAAATAAAATGTTCCAAGAAAGAAAGACGAATACCTTATGAACAGTTGAGGTACGCGGCTGAAGGAGCCGTCCTGTACAATGGACGTCCCCCCCCCTTCTTAGTGGATAAAAAATATAGTCTTCCTAAATTTATTTTCTTAACCTTCTGATATTCTTTGAAATTCCAAACTTTTCATCCTAAGTTTTTGGTTTCAAAAATACAAAAGCCCTGTTACAGAAAATTCCGTTTCAAAGGCATTTGTTCTGGGCGGTTATTAAACGGGAAAACAAATTTTTCGTTCGGAAAATAAACCTTTATGTACAACTAAACCGGTCATAAAAGGGTAAATTTTTTTAATTTATAGTTAAATATACAAAAATTATAATTTAGAATACATAGGATAAAACAGAAATCGGATAGCCCAGCACTGTGTCGAAATCGGTTATAAAATTTGGTTTTTAAAGATAAAAATTTTAAAAAGGTACCCGTAATGAACTGGAATTAACTAGGAAACTTACTTAATCAATAATTATACAGAAACATCGTCGTCGAATAAAGATAAGCATCGATATCAAACGGCCTTTTGAAATTTATAAAAGCTTTTTTTGTGAAAAGTTTTTATCCGGAGAACAAATTGTTAATAAAACAATTAATAATAATAAAAATTAAAAACACTATATCGCCTCTCTAAAAAATTTTTTACGGAAAGGGATATATTTCATATCTGTATGTGGTTCGAGCTACCTAGCAACTTGTCTTAGTTGAATTTTATCTTATCCAATCCGATTTAAGGAGTGTGCATTAACTTGTGATGGACAATATGATTCAGAGTTTTCAGATTTTTTAAAATTAACTTACGCTATCGACTGGGATTTTTAAAACAATACCTTTTGGTAAAAAGTTGGTTTTATTATTATAATTATTATTATTATTATTATTATTCCTTCATTAATTTTTGTTTTATTTAATTATAACTATTAATATATTTGAGTTTATTTTTATATTATAATCCTTCATTATCTATTGATGATGATTGATTAACAATCGAAATAACCGTCTACTTGAAGATTTAAATTACATTTTTTTCAAACGGTTTTAGAGAGCTTTTGTGTTTTCCAATTATTAGTTTGAAAAAAAAAAAAAGAAAAAATAACAATCGCACATTAACATCGTAAAGAGTACCTGACCGACTTAATAATTCCTTAATGGAAGGTTAACATACGTAATTCGCCTGCAACTAACTACTTTAAAGAAATTTATGCGATGAATATAAAAAGAAAAGATAATTTGACCCGAATTCATTGACTGACCCTGATTTCCAGAAATAGATAGGCTAAATTTTATTTTAAGATATCCTATATAAAATTACAAAGCAACATTGAAAAAAAGGATTTCAGATCCGAAAATAGTAAAATTACTTTTTTACTTTTGTTATATTTATGCCTACTTAGATGTTATTTATCAACGTTCGAATAAAAACAAAAATATATATATTCAAAAAAAGTGTTAAAGAAATGTTTAGATGTCAGAAAAATCAGCCGTAAAGGAATTTAACTTATATGAACAGTAAAAAGAAAGGATTCACAGTAATTTCTTAAACAAAATTTTTTGAAGTTAAAAGTAAATAATAAAGATGAAAATGCTCTGAATGGCTCTATTTTTTTATCATCCATACTAATTTTAATTTTTCCATTAAATTAAATGAACATTTTCTTAAACTTAAATTAACAATAGATATTATTCGATAAATTGCCGATCTCCTTGGCGAACAGCAGCGTCTCGGCCTTTCATCCGCAAGTACCGGTTTCAATCCCGGTACGGTACCATACCGTACCGTACCGGGATTACCGTACCGCATGGTATGGAAATTAAAGTGTTGTAGCATTTTTCATACGCTACAACACTTCAATTTCATATTCCCAGGTACAAATCCCAAACTTTTGAGATGATTTAATTCATCAAAAAATAATCCTACGCTACAATATTAAAAATTAGTTATTTTGAAATTTTTACTATATGCGCACAGAAAACAATTGCAGACGACTTGGTATGAGATACCAGTCAAACTAAAAAAGGCATAGCCAGAAATTATTTCTAAGAAATAACAAGCACCTCATTATAGGCTTATCATAAAAAATTAGGAGTGGGGTATTTTACCACTGACCTTCTTCATCGAACCTAATATCAAAATTTCTAGCCCGACGAGGTGAACCTGATATTCAATTATAATAAAACAACTTCACTATATTTATCATATGGACAGGTAAGATAATGAACATCATTACACCCAGAGAAAGCAAAACTCTCACTCTTTTACCTAAGATACTTTGGATGCATCACAACCATCAGAAAGACTGTGAAAATAATCAAACATATCATTATCTATAGAAAAAGCACAAGCCCAAATAGTCTGCAAACAGTACAGAAAGAAAAATCTTCCGTTCAAGTTCATACAAATTCGTTCAAAATCTATTAAAAAATATGTGTTCTACTTCTGCACAGCATTTATTATACTCGTATTAATAATATTATTAAATGTAAAGATTTTCTCCGACGTGGAAAAATACACTATAATCGTGAATTATAATCGTAATATAAAAATTTTTGTTCAAGGCTAAACAGCAAAGGAGTTATCTACTAATATCATAAAATTGATAAAGATCTTTAAATTGCAGAATGTAAAGTACTGCATTCTGCAATTACATTTGTTTACATTTTTACTAATGAAAATATTTCTTTTGTCTCAAAATAAAATTTACAATCGGTTACACTATTACCGAAATCGTAAATATATATGATCACATACAATTACATGTAGATTAGCTTCCGTCGAAGATCCTCAAAAATTACATACTAATATTCCTATTTATGTATCGTAATGGAGCATTACTACACTCCATTTCGTGCGGAGGTCCCGGGTTCGAATCCCAGTCAGACATGAAATATTTTCATATGTTATCAATTTTCATCAGACTAATGACCATAGCTGTCGATGCCCGATTTTCATAACAAAAATAATAATAATAATTTATATTTTAATCGAATAAAAAAAAGAAAGTTTTCGAATCGACCAACATATTTTTTTCTTTGGAATATATAAGCGTTATTCTACACCAAATGATGTAAGTTCAACGATTATATTTATTCTGTAAAGAAAGCTACTGTGATGGTCCCATCATAATAATTTTAGTCCGAGTAAATCAAGCGGAAGATTTATTAAACAAAAAATTACCCTTATCCACGGGTAATTTTGTATATATACTCGTGTGTATATAGGCACACTACTTAAAAACATAATTTTTTCTTGACATCGTTGTTCAGTATTAGATATTTAAAGTAATGTTGTATATTATAGAGTAATTTCATTCTAATATTTAAGGTATTTTCGAGTGAAAATTAAAGACACAAAACTTATGACGAAAAAATATATACATTACAACATTCCAGAAAATCTTAACTCGTACAAGATTGTAGTAGAATTCTTTAGATTGTTTCTAAGCATTCATTTTCTTATTTTTACGTACTGGCGAACAGATTTTTTTTCCATAGAGCAATGGTATTGTAGGATCGCGCGCGCGCGCACACACATACACAGACCGAGAGTGCGTAAGATAGAGATGAAAGAGAAGGAGAAAAAAAAAGGAAGGAGAAGAGTTCTATTTCTTTTTAATAAAAAAAAGTAAAAAAAATAAAATAAACTAAAAGAAAAGGAGGAGAGAGACTAAAAAGAATATGGTAAAAGTAAAAAAAATAGTAATTTTTCAGTTCGACATTGAAGTACCTACCAACGAAAAAGTTTTTTTTACTTGTTAAGTAGATTTGAAATCGGATTTTGTTTGTTTACGAGTAAAAACTAAAATTATCAGATTAATTCAATAAACTAATAAATTCTACAGTTTAACAAATTTAGAAGAAAAAAATAGAAATCCAAACAATTTTTTTTTTCAAACCGACAAAACAAAAATTTATTTTTATTTTTTTCTAAACAAAAATTCCTCATTTTTCAGTAATAAAGATTAAAGTAAGTCATATCAAAATTAGTAATCAATTTACACAAAAGTTTTATGAAAAATTGAATTATCGATACAAAAATATGTGTATTAATATTGAAAATGTTTTATTAATTTTCGTAAAGTTTTAATGTGAGACCGGATTACGTTTTGTAGTCTTAATGTAATTTTAGATTTATAATAGTAACAAAACCCTTTAATTTCAATTAAAATAATAGGAAATTTTATAAAGTTTTATTTACACAATATATATATATATATATATATTTTTTTTTTCAGGGCGAACAACATTAATGTGTTATTATCGCCCGGATCACAATATATATACTTATGTCCTCCGAGCAGGGAAAAATCATTCGGAATACAAAAACAGGGCGTTTCAAAGAACTGCCTTATTATATTTATCGATGTAATTAGAATATAACAAAATGGAAAGAAAATTTCAAGTAGCTTAACAATAAATAACAAGAAAATCGAGTGTTTCTCAACGCAATTACAAGTACCCACGTCATAAAAACTAATTATGAAAACAAAATTATGGGACTCACTGAAAATAATTATTTTGATACGATAACATAATATTATTAATGAACCTATTTTCACAAACACATAACTAAAGGGTTTGATTACAGTAATAATATGTTGCATAACATTAGTATAAGCGTATATAAAAAATCGCTGAACTTTTCCAACATTTGTAATGTTCATTCATATCACCTAATAAATTCCGATTTATAAAGTAGAAATTATTTATACTCTTAATGATTTTACATATTTCGTCTTATCAAAAAAAATAAATAGAAATAAATGTTAATTTTTATTACACGACAATTTTAGTAAATAAAGTTATAAAAATTCGCACAAATCAAGGCTGTATAATCTTTCCAAAAATATCAAAAAATATTAATAATCCTGAAAAAAAAAAATAGATAAAAGCCTAGGAAGACAAAGTAGAAATGTTCAACGGAGAATTATAATGTACTACGGGCTACTTTTTTGAAACTATAATTAAAATTGGAAATTTTTATCGCACAAAGAATTCTGAATACGTAGAACGGTTTCAAAATCGTTTTATACAATAGTTTGTTGCTTTCGATGATAATGTCGGCTTTCTTACTTTTAATTCTTTCTGTACTTAAAATTTATTTGAAATATATCATTATAAACAATTTATTAACAGAAAGGGGAATAAATTAAAAGTATTAATTAACCCTAATAGGAAATAGAGGAAGTTTGAAAAAAATTTGTTAACAGTGTTACGTGCGGTCAGTCTACGAAGGAAGGAAATATTAATTAAAAATACGGCTTGAAATCTGTTACGTAATTTATGGATGACGATTCACTAATACTCTCACGTGTGTACACACAAGATACAAATTACAACAAAATAAATATGCTTAAAAAACGAATTGAAAGAAAAAAATTAATTAATTTAAACCGTCAAAAAATAAATATAAAATGCGAATTAAGATACAAAACCTAAATAATTAAAACGAAATAAGCAGGAGCGACCCGATTGTAGTTTAAGATAAATTTTTACGTTTGACGTTAAGAATGACGGAAAGGAAGACAGACAATTTTCAACACAAATACAAAGAGATGTTGGTGACATAGGATAGTAGAAATTATTAAGGGAGAGGGAAACCGGCAGCAGGTGAGACACAAAACCGTTTTACCTGCTTACCTGCCCGCCTGGTTGCCTTCTGCATCCTGTCTCTAACTATAATACAACTCTATACTTCTCTTTTTTTCTTCCAATCTATCTCTCTTTTACTGTATCCGTGGTGTGTGCGCGCGCGTTCTACCCTAGCTTTTACCTAACCCAGGTTGATCAACATGGATATTCCCCACACCACCTACAAGCTGAACTTCGAACAAAACAGCTCTGTGACTGCAGGTGTTCTAATAATATATATATATATATATATATATACACACACACACACACACACCAGCACAAAGAAAGGTACACATTTAAAAAACGTACCTGATCTCGTACTGCCCGACCAAATTACCACGGTCGTGGACAACAAAAAAAATTCTCTAGGCTACAAAAACCAATGGTGTAAACTGTATAAGCAGAAATATATGTTTCATTCGAGCGGTTGGTGTGAAGATATTCTGCCAAAAAGTACAAAACTTGTAAAAATAATCTTTTACTTTAAAATAACTGAAATAAATAATTCAACAGCGATATGTATTTTTTCAGGTACACATTTCTCAATTACGAAACGCATATTAATGTTTATAATTTTCTAAAATGCCTGATGAAGTACTACATCAAAGAGAAATCTAGACAAGATAAAGTGGGATATGAAAGACAGACCAGAAAATTTCGAGATAAACTGTTTAAAAGATCGAGGAAAATTAGATGGATTTGTCAGGATCAGTGGAAACTAAAATGAATCAAAGAAAAAAAATTGCTCAAGAGAGAAAGAAGGAATGGTAAGTTTATTCCCGGTTTAAGAAGGAACAGCTTAACGAAAAAGGTTTTTCAGATTTCTCTTAGACCCCCATGCCAATGAAATTTATTAATATTAGTGATAGAACAATAATCAGAACACCTGTACATAAATTATAAATTGAAAATAAGGTTTCAGCTTGTAATCTTGATTTTCATCATAATTTGTAGTCATTGTAATGTCCAGAAGACGATCACGTTGCCCCAATACAGTTCAAACTTGTCTACATTTCGGTTGCATTTCCGCCACATGATTCACATAAAAATGAGTACAGTGACGCGCGGTTCCTCCGGCAATCAAGTCTATTTCGTAATTTAGAGGAATCCCACAAAGATTTTACGTTTGCGAGTTTGCGTGTGGACCCTCAGTAAAAGGAATCAACCGTAATTAAGTATACGATTGACAGTTTAATGCTGAAATCGCATACCGAGTGTTAGGAGCATGACCGTACGCTTCCGACAAATTAAAATAAAATAAGTAAGTAGTTATCTATAAAGTAAGTCGGTTTATAATATCGAGTAACAATGAAAAATATTTTCATAGTAAATACAGTATTATCTATATTTGTTAAATAGCTCCAGAACCGTGAAAAAAATCACCAAATAGTGTTAAATCCGTATTCAAAATTTCATATAAATTATCGACAAAAATCGTCACAAACTTTATGTAATTTAACACTGATCGTAGGAATTATCGAGATAAATTCTATTTCAAAGAAGAAAGAGGTGAAAAAAAAAATTAGGGATAGACTTCATCATATCTAAATTATTTAGAGAAAATTTTCCACTATAAATGAATCTATAATTTTTAAACAGCGTAGTATTAAAACAAGAAGTAAAAATAATTATATCTATAACATAATAAACGGTTTAAAATATTTTAAAAAATTCTTATCGCTGCCATTTACTTATATCCCTCCCAACATTTAATTACTAAAGAATACATGCCTTTCAGTACGTAGCGAAATTTTAGGGTTACACAAAACTAACCGCAAAGACTATCTACGGAAAACACATGAATTTGGAAAAAAATAAAATTTCTGTATATACATTTAATGCAATTAAATGCAACCGTTAAGTAATGCTGGCAAGGCCAACTAAACAATTACTGAGGGCAGAATTGTCACGGAAAGCATTTGCATTAATCTAATGATAAGCCTAAAATGATAAGAATTCAACACGCTTCTAAAAACGACTTCAATTAACAGTTCTGTTTCGGGCGTGTAATAAGATTTGGTTTATCTCATTATTACGACAAAGAAAAGATTTAAGATTTGCTCTACCATTATAACATCTATCGGGTACATATCAAACAGATTTGTTAAAATCTGTACAAAACATAATATAATAGTTTTATATGTAAACCGATTTCAAACTATACACTCCCTAAATCCTCTTGGTCTAAAACTTTATTTAAAAATTTGAAATTTATGTATTTTAGTAAACCGATATATTAGTGAGTTTGTACCGACTTGACAACTTATACCGTTATTGCGTAATGATTACAAAATTTTAATTTTAGCGAAAATTTTGAGGTGAACCCGGCGACCATTCAGGTATTTTTGTAATCCTCTAACGATGCTTAATCCGAATCCGAAATCAAAATCCGAGACGAAAAGTATCCCCATACATATTGAATTCAATAACGAACAGTTCGTTCGTTGAAATGCCTCTGGTGAAAGATATTTTAAACAAAAATTAACGATGAGGGTTTGAACAACCCTAACTGATTCTAACTTCCATCTCGTTATTACAATAATCCTCCAAGTGTATAAACTAAATAATTTAAGCAACACAAAAAAGTTAAATTCCGATTTATAATTCAAAATATATTTCTACAAATGCTATTTAATTCTATTAATATTTATTTTGTAACTTCAATGGAAAAAGATTTCTAAATATTGAACGAGTACATCAAAAAACACCTCTTTTTAGGAGAAATGGCCACCCATCCACTTTGAGGAAAGATGAATTCACTTAAGACAATATCTACCCCAAATTTTTCAATCTCTAGCTACGATACATTCGTCAAAATTTCCCATAAAATCCGCTTAGCAGCCGTTATTTTTTTACAAACACAAATAAAGATAACAAGTCAGTTAAGTTTTGTATAAAACGTAGAAGATATTAACAGTAAAAAAAAAAAAAACGGGGTCTGAGCATTTATATTCAAAATCTTTTATATGCAAGATTTTAGTACGGTAACTATAAGCTATAGTTACAAAAGGAGTGAAACTACCGTATATTGATCAAATATAAACAAGGTATAAACATAAAAAACAGGGAAGGGGATAAAACAGAATATACATTACATTATACGGCTTGGTAGTAAGAATCCAGTCATTATGGTAGTAATAGAAAGTGTGTTTCTTGTTTCTTCTTTCTACCACAGGAATAAAAATAATAATTTAAACTTTGTACGATTGTATTCAAAGCTAAACGAAACTAGTTAGTATGAATTGAAGAGGTATAAGAAATACGCTAGGTGCATCTTTTGTTCTAAACAAATGGACCGAAACCTTAACAGTAATGAGACTAGAAAAGTATAGCCGCCACAATGAACATAAAAATAAAGAAAAACTTATAAGAAATATATATATATGTTGTATTTGAAAATAAAATCTGAAAAAATTGGGGGGGGGGGGAACATAGTATACAAAACACTCAACAGTATATCTCGAAAATTCGAATTGAATAAGAGAAGCGTGGTCCAAAAGTTTGATTTTACAGAATAGAATAATTTTGATCTAGCATAAAATTACGAAATAAATTACAGATATCAATAAAATATTACGTAAGCTAAAATTATGGTTTCCAAAACCACCACGAATCATTATTTCCACAAAAGCGGTAAGTTTTATTTCATTAAATAAGGTGATATAATCTAAGTACCAAAGCAACTTTTATTTTCAAATAGTACATTAAGAATTTCTATAGCTCATTGCAACGTAAGTATAAAATATTTTATTTGTAATTAATTTAAAAATTTTGTAAAACTTTTTCTATAAACGGCGGATCTATTTCTACTTATTCGTATTCTGAAAGTAAATAGTTTTATAGAGATTATGCCAATTAAATATATATATAAATACTAATCTTTTTTACAGTCTTTCATAGAGTAAAAAAATTTTTTGCACGCTTCTTAGCGTTAACCAACAAACATCACGAGGAGTTTTTGTTTGCTTTTAATTTTTTTGTGCAACAGTTTGTGTTAATAATATAATCTAAAGAATGAACTTGTATGGAATATTTACAGCTTTTCTCTCTGGAGTGTATATATATATAAACCGTTCGAATAAGTCTCTGAAGCAAGCCACACAACAGTTGTCCACACGAGAAATATTGATTCTCCAAGTGGAGACCAGCCACTTGAAGCGTCTGTCCTTGTACCTTGTTCACTGTTACCAAAAAATCAATCTTAAGTGGAAAGTGGAGGCGCTTTAAAGTGAAGGTCAAGTCTAAAAGAATGTACTCTCTACATCGTAAGACATTTAAATAGCTAATTTCATCGATAGCCGAAAGATACATAAAAAAGTGACTTTTTTGTAAAAAATTTAATTTCAAATGCTGCATGTGGTTTCTGAATGCGATTTGATCATCGGTTTGGCCATAATAAAATTGAATATCGGCAAGGAATTCCGCTGTTACTACAAGCCATTAAAACGGCCCCCGTCTCGAAACGGAAAAACATTTCGTAACGGCAATAGTCCTGTGTTCTTTCAGGTATGAAAATTATGTTTAGGCAGAATCTCAACACAATCAGTTGAGTAATTTTTGGGTGAAAAAATAACAAGAATCAGAAAACCACAACATCGAGATTCAATATATACATATATACAGGGTTTGTATAATAAGTAACCGGACTGACCTCAGAAAATTTTTTATTGGCAAAATATGTA
>JAAAKQ030491253.1:10590-21370 GCA_010016005.3 Zanna intricata
AAAAAAAAAATCAACTAATAAACAAAGCTTACCATTAAAAAATCAGGAACACAAAATATTAAATTTAAAAAAGCATCCAATTAAATAACCACCATCATTTTCGATACACTCCGAAAAGGTTTGTGTACACTATACAGTCTCTTATAATCTCAGGCCGCCATTATGATTCTTTGTTTGTAGTGATTCTTTAGCTAGAAATGTTCGCGATTTATTATAGAACATTCTAAACTTGAAAACAGTAAAAAAAAATTTGGATGCAGTCAATACCAAGAATCATGACTACATATCGATGTAACAATCACATGAAATAAATCGGTCGTAAATAAATATATTTCTTAAAACATGTCTGAAGTTCGCGTTGATGGTTTGTAGAGTCATCTTGTTAGAGCGAAGCGGATTCCAAGTATCACACTTTTAACCGCCGTAATTCGGTAGAAAAAAATTTAGTGAGCTTTCAACATAACATACCGTCATTTCTGCGTTTTATTCTTCGAAAAATTTCAACTAATGATGCCAAATATTGAAACAACGCACTAAAGTCAGTCTTACTTAAGCAATCGAAATTAAGAGTTATTTGCTATCGGTCAAATCTTGTCACTTCTACATAATGGATTGTTCATAAAGGGACTTGTTTGTCACTGGACTGTTTACTGGCCAAAAATTTTATTGATTGACAAACCCTATAATTAAAAATGTCCTCATTCAGCAGTGAGTAAAAGTTAAGGATTTTCCAGCAGCTGTTGAAATACGGTGTAAAATATTTAACCTAGAATGTAAATTATTCGGTAAAAGTTTCTGCACAATCTGTAAATTATCTACATGTTTAACAAAATTTCTTACTACTTCTGCCTGGAAACATCAATACATCAATGATATCGCATGATCTTTTCAGAGCGATGTGGTATTCAAATTTATCGCTTGCTTCTTTCTCTTAATGTACTCTGGATAAAGTGTAGCGTTTAAAACATTCTGGAGCAGTCTATAATCAAGAAAAGTGGTTTAAAAAGCAATCGGCAATACAATCACACACACAGGTTTATCCTTGAAAATCCATTTAAACAAGTTCATAAACGTACAAATACGCAAAGAAAAATTACACTTTAAAATACGTAATTTTAAATATCAGTTTATTAATCAGCTTTAAAAACTCGTCTTTATTCTCCATCAATATTTAAATCCTCATACAATACAGATTAATAGTGTCTTCATAAAACGCCAGAGAAGTGAAATTTTTGGAACCAGTCTAAAATTAAATTGGATATAGGATAATGGTAGAACGCTGAATTCGCGTCGAAATTTATAGATGGAAATAATCGACTAAATTTTTCGTAGGCCGTAAAAGCGAAAACGGTGGTTAACAGCAAGAATTTGATCACTACTAAAATTTAAAATGACACTTATAGGAACAATAGAAACCAGTTTCACTTACTCATTCCTACGTGTGAAGGCAGCAGTCTCATAATAGCATAAACCTATCACTACACCTATTAAAAAAAATACTAAAGTAAAAAAAATACTGTATACTTATTTACATCGAATAAATTACTCAAGACAAAACATAATTTACTAGTTGATGAGGGATGGGTCCAGTGCTTGGAAAGGGCCTTTTTATACAGTTTTTTTCGTGTTGCGAGAAATTTCTGTAACTGTGCTTCTGTAAGTGATCAAAAACGAATCTTCCGAATGAAAATCGAAGTCGCTACTTACCCTCGCATCGAGGGTGCCTGCAGACATTTTGTTACATAAATTTATTTATTCACATATATAAAAAAGAATAAGGAAATTGTAAGAGAAAGAAGTTTGCAAAAAAATTTTGTGAAATCTTCAATTACTTAATTCTACAAATCATAATTATATTACAAGTTATAAACATTAAAAAGTTCTATGAATAGTTTATCCAGTTCACTATTTACAAACACAGTTAACATTAAAATAACAAAATGTGAAACCAAACCCTCGCTCAATTTTATATAAACTCATATCTAATATTCTAACCCTGTATAACCTTTCCGAAATAAAGCCGAAAGAAAAGGTTAGTTTTTTTTTTACTGTGATTAATATAATTCATTAATTCAGGACAGCTTGAAAGAGGGATTATGGAAATGGAATTTTGTAGCGTATGAAAAATACGTCTGATCGGGATTCCAGCCCCCTCACCTGTTTTTCACTTCTTTACGTCCTGAGAATAGCCTTTTTAGTTTATCTAATCACAACTAGCCAACTTCTATAAAAGCTGAAAATAAATTTTCATCTCTATATTTCAATCCTATATGCCTTAAGATGTTAAATATTATCTTCATATAATCGAATACCTTCTTAAGATGAACATACAAAAGCACAATATATATAATGCCTATATGGTATTTGATACCGTAGCAAACTTTATACAATAAAAGAAACGCTATCGGATTACTTGTTAAATCTACCTTCAAAGGAAAAAGAGGACCAACCAAAAAGAATTTCTTTTTTATATAGCGTAATTCAAAGCACCATAAAAAGACATTTATACATGGATTCTTATGGAAAAGAACATATATATTACTGAACGAAATTTAAGTTAACTTAATCTAATAATACTGATCTAATAAACTTAAAATTAAGTATTTCTTATCTAAAGACGTATATAATTCTTCTATAAAACGTATTTTTTATCAAACAGCATCTGAACTCTAATTTATAGAAAAAAAAAGTAGTTTTCTACAAATTTTGACAAAATCGGAAAAATACATTAAATTAGTAAATTAATTAATCAGATAATTTTAGATGATTTTATGATATAATTAAAGTTACATTGTGCACTTATTCCATTCGTTATTCCCACGGAAAAAATAAAAATGACAGAAAACAGGAAAAACCAGATAAAAATGACAAAAATCGAAAATTATTATAAAAAAAAAAATTTTAAAAATGTTATTTTTATATTTTTGTATTCCACGAAAAAAATAACGTATGGTTTTATTTAAATATATTTGTATGAGGCAATAATTTAAACTAGTACTGTAAAAATCTAGGATGGATACCTCTAAAGACCGCTGAGAAATTTCTCTTCTTAAGGTTGGCGAACCTGTTTGTTCATAGCTACGCTAGTTATGTATAAAGAGTATTGTTGTTTATATAATGTCACCTTGTACTATCTTTGATTACGTATGAGTTATTATAAAATGAATAGGAAAATCGATGTTGCCGTCGACTGTGAAATACGTAGTCAAACGTATTTCACAGTTGAAACGTTAAGCCAGCAGAAATTCATAGGCAGTGAGTTGCTGTGTACACTGATAATGTAATGAGTGAAAGAAACGTCCGAAAATGGTATGAAAGGTTTAGAAATAACAAAATTAATATGCATGATGAAGAACGTTTGGGGACCCTCAATAATCACAGAGGACTGTTGAAACGCGTCAATGATGAAATCAGAAAAGATCGTCGCTCAACGATTTCCGATCTGGCCTTCTTTTTTCTGATGACTCAAGAGCTATTAGTGGTCGCATTATTCATGACGATTTAGGCTTCAAAAAGGTTTGTGCGCTTTGGGTGCCGCATTCTTAACGGAACGTCACAAAAAATCTGAATGAAATCTGCTTTAGAATTTTTGAGGCGCTACACCGAAAAATGTGATAAATTCCTTAATTCAATAGTTTCGGTCGATGAAACATGGATTTCTTACTACACGCTAGAGATAAAACGGCAGTCAACTGAATGGCGTCATTCCCAATAACCAACTAGAGCAACAGAGGTCAAGCCACAGCCATTTGGATTCAAACTGATGGCCACAGTCTTTTGGTTTGACATACTGCTGATTGATTTAGTGTCACGTCGAACGACTGTAAATGGTGAAACCTACTGCAAAACTCTACGTAAGTTATGGCGCGCCATTCAAAATCGGGGACGTGGGTTGCTGACCAACAGCGACGTCCTGTTGCACGATAATGTATGCCCACATGTTGCGGGTGTGACACGTGATTTACTAAAAATATTTGGATGGAAAATTTACTATCACCCACCCTATAAACCGCACTTAGCTCTTTTGATTACCATTTGACTGGAAAATTGAAAGAAGTTTTCTTTTGAAAGAAGATTGTAGGCAATTCGCGGGTAATGATAAACTTAAAAATGTTGTTAATCAGTGAGTAAATGGACTGGTGGCAAAAGAATACGACAAGGGTATAATAAAGCTGGTATATCGCTACGATAAATGTCTTAATTCATGTGGCGATTATATAGAGAAATAGTAAAAGGTTGTAGTTTAAGAGAAATAAAAAAATATTTATAAAGTTTTCAGAACAATTTTTTTTACAACGAAACGATCTTTACTTTAGAGATAAACTCTTGTAGAATAAAATTATAAATTCTAGAAAAAATAAAACCGGTTAAACAATCTCAAGATTATTTGAGGATTAATAAAATTAAAAAATAAATAAATAAATAATTAATCGTCAGATTCAACTCGTAATAAGGATATATTATTTATTCTACAGTTCCATCTACCAACAAAACTCTAAGTGAATTAAAAAACAAAAAATTGAAATAAAAAACATTATGTAGGATTCCATATGCCAAATCATTAAACCAATCATATTTGTAACAGTCGTCAACAATCAAAAAAAAAAATTATGGATTTATATTTAACAATAATTAATTTGCTATAGCCATAAGGGGATTAATACTAGCAATTTTTATTAAAGGCTGAATAATTGATAGCATTTATTCGCTTAACCTATCCATTTATTTGAATAAATAAATAAATATTTGTCATATACTAAAACAAAAAGTATTTTAACATAAAAAATAAATTAATAAACTGACAATGATGTCGGTGAAATTGCCACGAGATTGCAATGAATCTTTTAAGTTTTCCATTTCGATGGAATCGAAAATTATAAAAAGTATTATAACAATTTTCCTATTTATTTTATTAACTAAAGAAGAAAGAATGGTAGTAAAATTTTTCCTAGAAATTTTTAAATCTACACTCGCATCCTTTAACTGGATTACAGTATAAAACGCTACGTATTACATTACCCTTTATTACGTTCGAAACTGTGCTTCCGCTGATACCACCAAATCTAGAAACAATAAATAACTTTAAAAGATTATCTTAAAATTCAAATTAATAAGCAGAGATACTAAAACGTAACAAAAATCAATACAATTTTTTTGGTTACGATTTTCTTATGTTACTTTAGTATTATTATTTGGAATAATAAAAAAAATATAATAATTATTTTTGGTTAAATATTTTTTTAGAAAAATTTCGAGAAATCCAACTCGACTCTTAGGGATAAGGGATAAGGGATAAAACGTATGAAACAACTAAAATTTTGGTGATGCATCAAAAGCAACGAATGAATAACCGACCGCAATATATTCATATATCATTAAAAGTGAAAAAAAAAAAAACAGAAGAAAATTGGAATACAAATTAATTACAAAGTAGAACTGAAGTTGCGGTAGCATTACAAAGCTAAAGGTGCTTAAAATCGTCTTAAATTACATTACAAATAAGAGGGAAATACCATAGTAAGACAGACATTTGCAAAATTATTTGAAATAATATTTGTTTCATGTATTTGAAATTTTAAATAATCATATTACATATAAACATAATAATCACATTCCATGCGAACACATAATTAAAAATTAGTAGAAAAAATATATAAGTAAAAAAAAAAATTCTTTAAATACTAATTAAGAAAACAAAAAAAAGGTTTGTAGTCAAATTCTTGTTATACCACTGTTGTAGAAAAACTAAATAACAAGAATGTTATCAGATTTTAATACGTAAAGACAATTAAACAGAATTTAGAATAATTTTACGTCCGGTTCTAGAAAACCAGAAAATAGCATATTGCTGCATAGTCTAAGGAATATTCCTAAATCATAAATAAAGAATATACATACAAAATCATAAGTTATACACAATAAATACTTTTTGTTTTAAATTATTCAAAGTAATACATATTTTTGGAAACAATCTTAAAATCACAATAATTTTCTAGTAATAATTTTTTGTATTTGCATTTTATCTTAATTTTGGAATTTTACATTACACCGGTTTGGTCTTATCATCATGAGCGTTGCATAAAAATCTCATCATTCATATAAGATAAAAAAACTTTTGCGAGTAAATTCAATGAAATATATTTATAAAGTAGCTTACCAAATATAACAAAAAATAAATGAATTACAGCCAAATGAAAATTGAATACGTCTAGTGTCTTCAAACATTTATTATCTTTTAAGAAACATAAACAAATACCCAAACTTAAATGAGAAAGAAGTAATTATATCCATTCTCTATAATATAAGGAACACTATCCTAAATTTATTACGAAATATATATATATAAATACGCACACAGAGAGATATAGAGAGAGTATGTGTATACACATACAAACAAACTTTAGCTTGTCCAACCATCAAAATGTGTACAGGTAATATTCAGCAATATAAATAACACCGTAATTAAATTCACTATAAGATCTGGTGATCTGGCTGTACAATAAAGATCACTAGTTTCAAAGGAATCAACTATTGAAGGTGCCTTTTTTATCTAAGATGTCAGAAACGTAACACAGCTATAACAAAAATTAGGGAAGGCACCGTAAAACATCTTTGTTAAAATGCAATGCTCCTTCTGCTTAGCAGAGAGAAAACTCAATGTGAAAAAAAAAATTAAAAAACAAATTTACCCATTTAAATTCAAAGTAAATATAGAAAAGAAAGAATAGTTATTCACTCATATCTCAAAATTAAATATATATATTTTATGGAAGAAGGTTGAACACCATGATAACTAAATAACAAAAAGATTCAATCAAACTAAGTGCACAAAGATATATTTTATTTCGTTGGAGTGCAGCAAGGTAGTGGATTTCACAAAAATACAAATATATTCTGTAAGTCAGTCAATATAATATTAGTAATAGTCTTAACTCACACATTTAAAAATTCAGTTATAATAAAATTTGGACCAACTTTGAGTGATAAATTTATTAATTAAAAGTGTCAACTGTTTTTTTAAAAAAAAAACATAGATAAAATTGAAATTAGAAAAATTAATTGAGGTAACACTGATTTTCAAAAAAATATAGGTGGCAGTATTATTATAGGTGGCGACTATTTCGGAAACAGTACCGTTAATTGTACCGAAAACATAAAAATATCTCTGATAATGCCAGTATTGAGAAAGGTACTACCATAATTTACGTAAGACTGGATAGGAACAATGACCCTACAACGTCATACGACAGCTAATTGATGTGGTGCTGATCACTCGGTCAACAATGCCTTGCGTAACATTATTACGTACGCTAATATATGTTAAAGAAATGAAAAATAATACTGTTTTTTTTTAATGAAAAAGTACATTTATCGTTTATAATAAAGGAATATTTTACTGGATAAAGTATTATTTTATAATAACGTAGTAAATATAAAAAAGAAGGTATATAATCCGACTTACCTAACAATTCGTACAAGAAACATAAATATGCATTAAAACTTAAAGTTTTGTTTAAGTTTATTAAGATACTGTATAAAATCTTTTTCAATTTCACTGTAACTAAAAGGAAACATGAGTTTCTTTATCTTAAAGCTAAATGTTCTAACGCTGAATATATGATTCATAAATAAAACTGAGAGTGAAAAATAAACATTTTTCTGAACTTAAAGATTTTTTTAATTTTTTTTTTTCAGAATAACCTCCAGTCTCAATTATCTTTCAGTTAATTAAACTTTTCCATTTCAGAATTAATATTTTTTAATTAGGCACGATCATTTTGTCAATTGTAATTTCAAAAAGAGAGAATACTTTGAAAAAAAAAAATAAAAATAAATAAATAAAAACTTCATTAATGTTTTTCAATATTCTTAATTAATTAAAAAATGTTGAAAGCTGTGACATTACAAGTCAAGTTTATTTTTTATTATTTACATAGAATAATGCAATATATCGATTTAATATAAATAAAATGATGTTAAAAGTCAGTCAATTTTTACGAAATATCAAAGGATCTATGGGAAGAATAGTATAATTATTTTGTAATAAATTTTAGCAATTTATTCAAGCATTTCAACGATTAAGTTTCTGCTGTGGCGATCGTAAGATAACATACCATTCGGATTACTCTACAGACAATCGGAACCCCATCAAAATTGCGCTGCAAAAAAGATGAAGGGTTACTAAAACAAAAATCCACTACTCATTCAGTTTCATAAAAAAAAATTAATTAATTAACTAATACAGATACAGTAAAAGAATATTTTTGTTGTAAAAGACTAGAAAGATGAAAATCATGGTTTTCAGATGTCTGTATTGTTTAAATGACTGTGCCCTGAAGGGGGTTCTCTTTAGAAATATTAAGTAATATTTGATGATCAATAACAAGAAATGGTGTGTTAAGTATTAAAAAAAATCCGGATTTTTTTTCGAAAAATGACAAATGGCTTTGAAAAATGGGTTTTTATATATACGAGTCGATCATATATATACTTCCCGTCTAGTCAGGACCCTCTGTTTTCATTAAACTCATGCTGGAGAATAATAAGGTTAAATAAAAATTAGTGCCTGTTCAATTTATAAAAACTATCATTGGATTGTAATTTTTTTAGAACAAGAGTTTGTTCAGTACAGGACCCGAAATTTTGAGTGATTTGAAGAATACGGATTTAAAAATACTCAGCCTCCATCTTAAGAATAATAGTTATAACTGGTTACTCGCTCTTCTTACGGGTAAAATTGTATTTTTCCCGGTTCTTAGATTAACCAATAAACATCAAGAGAAAGTGACCGTAGTTCGTTTTTTTTTTTTAAATATTTTTAGTCAAGTAACGGAGGCAGGTGCAGCCAGTTGCGTCGCACACACAGTAACATTAACAGTGGCAATCGCTGCGCCGTACACCGTCGCACCATTTAAAAAAATCGAGATTCAAATACCCCAAAATGGTTTTAGATATTTAACTAAAGAGTATTGCAAACCCCAAACTTGTGAATATCTCATTTAGTATAGTCGGAAATGGGAAAATTTGCAATCACTATTCAAACTTTTTTCCTTTCTTTACTCTTTTTTTAAGGAAATCTAGTTGATATCTTCACTTGTTGCCGAGAAATTAAAAAAAAAAAAATCAAAGTTTCTCCATTTTAATCCTACACGGAAATTTTCACAAAATCCTTTCTCGGTGTACAATTGCAACGTAAGTACAATGAGCAAACAAATTTTCATCAACTTATCTTCAGTAGTTTTTGATGGGCGTGGTTTATAAATCACTAATGATATGTTTTATGAGTAAAGATATATCTAATCTGTAGTATCCACCAGTAAATGAAGAATGTGGCAATTTATAAATACAAACTATTTAATGAAAAATAATCAGTTGATATTTATGCATTAATTATTAGTAATATATAAGGAAAATATTAATTATTAAATAATATTGAAATAATTACATTTTTTATAATTATTAATATTATTAATTATTTATTAATAAGGAAATTCATTTATTAATATACATTTAGGAAAATTTGCTTTCTAAATGAATATTTTGAAAATATTGATAAGCTTACACATCTCTTTTTTGTATGAAGATATATATTTTTATGTAATGTAATTGCAGAGGAGAAGGAGAAAAGGAAAGAATAAACAGTGACATATACAGACTTACCGTTTGACAAAATCAAGGGTTAAAAAAATGTAACGTTACCATTCCTTCACAGATAACTCGCGATAAAATAATTTCGGCTAACGATAAAAACATGTGAGCCATATACGTAGTTTTCTATAAGTTTTATACCTGTGTTAACATTTAAAATTAGGTCATACTTATAGCGTTGCTGGTACTTTAAGTTTTATAAACAATCTTTTTCAAGTGAATCAGAATACCGAATCAAAAGTAGGAACGCATTTGAGTTTTCGTTTTGAAGAGATTAAGATCCTAGTTTTTTAATGAAATAAGATTTCTAAAGTATGCGAATATGAATGTAGAACGGTCCTTTTATTAATATTTTTTTTTATTCTGGAACAATCAACTGCAATGAACTACAAATGACACGCAGTGATAAGTGTGGTATAACAAGCATTTACATTTAAAGAGTAAAGAATATTTCTATTTTATATACAAAAAAAAAATTAATAATAATTTTGATTTCAAACAAATATTTTTGATAAAAATATTTTTTACCATTTAAAAATTTGATCCCTAATTATAACACTTCTTTTATTCGCTCCTTTCAAAACTATTGAAAATATATTTATAAAGCATTTCCAATAATTCAATTTATTTTGAATTACCTCTTCATTTTTTTTTTTTTTTAATTTTCTTCATATCTATTAAATAAAAAATGTGTTCAATTATAACTTTCCAAATTAATATAAATGTTTAATAATGTTTTCGTGTATCAAACTGTTATAGAATCCTATTAATTTAATTTGTATTATACATATTTATTTTAAATTTTCATTTCAAGCACTTTTATTAGTACCTTACTAGGTGAATTTCAAACAACTCTGGTTTATGGTTTGGAAAATATGGAGAACAACAACTGCCATTTTAATGGTTTTAAAGCACTTACAATTTTTTTGTTTTGTTTCATATATAAATACATAAAAGTCATTTACGCAACTGAGATAAATTGTTAAATATCTGAAATATCTCTTTCATGATAATTTACGGAGTCGACGGTTCCGAAGTTATAGGATCATTAAAAAAACGTTTCATTCTCTTCGTTTCTAGTCGGTTTAAAAAATGAACATATAATAAAATATTATAAATACATATAAAATTA